>PNEQ01004928.1:66666-96892 GCA_003012365.1 Medauroidea extradentata | reverse complement strand
TGAATTTACATTTCTGATATGATTTTCATGGTATTTGATGTGTACATTGGTAATTCCTTTGTTTTTTGTAGTGAACCTAACACAATTTGTTTTATTTATATTGAGTGTCAACCTATTTACTGTAAACCATTCCATTAACTTATTGACTACTGAAATGGTTTTTTCCTCCAGGTGCTCTTGAGAGTTTGAATTAGTTATTGTGCTCGTGTCATCCGCAAATAATATTGATGATGCATCCGGACCCAAGTAGGCTGGTAGGTCATTTATGTATATTAAAAACAGTAAAGGTCCAAGTATAGAGTCCTGTGGAACTCCATGCTTAATGATATCAGTATCTGAAGCAGTGTCGTTACCTGTCGCTCTGTCTCTTATTAAAACTTTTTGTTTGCGACCTTCAAGATACGATTGAATTAGTAAATTGAACTTATCATCTATACCATACAGTTTTAATTTTATGTACATTTTTGTCAAGTATTTCTTATTAATAATCTCACCTATATGTACATAAGTTCCAAAGAAACTGTGGAGCTCATTGAACACACACACACACATATATATATATATATATATATATAATAAAAAAAATTACAAGGATTGTATATATACCTCAACTTATTTTGTATTGTAAAAACATTGTTGCTCAAATAAATGCTGTATTGTTGAGTTGAATTTTCTTGTATGTGTTTCACTGGTTAATCTTTTTGGAAGCTTATTGAATAACTTTAATCCCATATAAAACATACTTTTTTCAAAAAATGTGCTGTTATGCTGTATAGCGCTCAGTTTATGTGCATATCTTGTGTTGTAAGTGTTTGCATTGGTTGTATAATGTCCTATGTTTTGCTTCACGAATTTGAGTATACTGATGGCATAATCTGTGTACAAAGTTCGAATAGAGAGGGCTATAAATAGAGGTTTGCAGGATGTTCTTGGTTTCACTCCCATCATAATACGTAAAGCTTTCTTTTGTAATAGGAAAATTCTGTAACTGTGCATGGGATTTCCCCAGAATTCTATCCCATACTTCATCACTGAATGAAAATATGCATAGTAAATAGGGTTGCCACAGCAGTGTAACCCAAAAAGAGGACACATACTTGTTCAAAGCTTTAAAATAGAGGACACTTAAAAAAACAATCTTAGTACACCATAAAATTTTTTTATGTAAATGTAGAAATTATTTACTTTATTATCTGGTAGTTTAGTAAAGTAAATGCTAAAAAAGCAAACATAATTTCTAATAATAAACTCCGAGTATGTTAGCACTACAAAATAAAACGGATTGAATTAATCTTCAACATAGGCTGACAATTGCACTTTCTGAAAACCATTGACAACTGTAAAAATATGTATAACAAACGAATAACGTAATAATTTCCAAAGCATAGAAGTTGCACATAAGCGTGAGGCATGTCGGTTCCGTTCCTAAACATTTCGTGACTCAAAGACCATATAAAAAGTACGTTTTGGCTCTCTGTTCTTGAAAAAAGAGGAAATTTGCCTCATTTTTGTAAAACCCGGCCGGGCAGTTTACGAGGCGTTGAAAAGAGGACATGTCCGGGTAAAAGAGGACGTCTGGTAACCCTAATAATAAAGCATTCTTAATGTTTTAGTATCTACTATTGATTTGAGGGCTCTTAACATGTAGCTTGTGGTTGAAAGCTTATTTCCTAGTTTTTTAATGTGGTCTTTCCAGGTCAGATTTTTGTCTATTTGTAATCCTAGAAATTTTACCACTGATGTTTCATCTATTGTTTTGTTGTCGTGTATACTCAAGATATGGGTGTCAATATTTCCCTGTATGAATTGAGTTTTGTCAACGTTAAGTATCAATCTGTTTAAATGAAACCATTTTTCTAGAGAGGTAAGAGAAATTTCTGAGATGTGTCTGAGGGAATTAAGGTTACTTTCTTTTAGGAGGAGACTGGTGTCATCTGCAAAAAGGGTTATGTTTCAAAGTTCTATACTGTCTGGCAGGTAATTTATGTATATAAGAAAGAATAGAGGCCCCAATATACTTCCCTATGAAACCCCCGTTTTGATTGTTTCCCATTCTGAAGTTATTTTTGAGTTTTCGTAGTCCATTTCTACAATTTGAGTTCTGTTACATAAGTATGATTTGAATAAGTTGTTTGCCATCCCTTTAACACCTAAATTTCTTAGTTTTTGTAATAGTATCTCATGATTAACAAGATCAAACGCCTTTGAAAGGTCGCAAAATATTCCATACGTGAAGTCTCCTTTATCAAGTGCATCTGTGATGTATTTTGTTAGCTGGAATACAGCTGTCATGGTTGATTTGTTTTTTTGAAAACCACTCTGTTGTTTACAAATTAATTCATTTTCTTGGAGGAATTGAACCAATCTTTTGTACATTATTTATTCAAAAATTTTTGAAAATATTCGTTGCAAGCTAATGGGTCTGTAGTTTTCTAACTTATCTTTGTCTCCTTTTTATATATTGGAAGCACTTTGCGTACTTTAAGCCTGTCAGGAAAGATTCCTTGTTTAAATGTTTGATTAAGTATTATTTTGAGGGGGTGTAGGAGACTTTTATAGCCTGATTTGATTACTACACTGGATATCCCAAGTATATCTGTTGATGTTTTATTTTTTAGACCCAGTATGGTTTTAGCTATTTCAGTAGTATTTGTTGGTTTGAATCTAAATTTTTTATTAATTTGTATATTGTTAAATATATTCAATTCACCTGTGGTTGGGCTATTACTGGGGTTGATTATTGAGCTAATGTTTACATAGTGAGAGTTAAATGCATTTGCTATTTCCTTTTCAGAAGTAATAAGTGTCCCATTTAATTTGATAGCATTATTATCCTTACTTTTTATTATTTTACTCCCTATTTTATTATTGATTATTTTCCAAATCTCTTTTGGTTTGTTTCTGCAGTCATTAATTTTTTTGCAGATGTACTTCTTTTTTGCTGCCCTCACAACTCTTTGGTATATTCTTTTATAGGTATTATATTGATCAATGTTTGGTCTTTTGATAGCCTGCTATTTTTATACAGTTCTTTTAGTTTTTTACTGGAAGTAATGATACCTGTACTGATCCATTCAGGTTTATTGCCCGTACCTTTAGCCCCAGGTTTTCTGTATATTACAGTTTTTGGGAAAGATTCTTAAAAATATAGTAAGTATGTATTTATAAATAGATTATAGTTTTTGTTTACATCATTTCTCTCATCAATTTCTAACCACTGTTCTCGAGCTAGTTTCGCTAACTTCGCTCTAGAAATGTTTTCGCCTATTTTTTTTCCCAATGTTCTCACAAACGGTTCAATTCACTGAACTGACCAACAATAGCGGACCACATGTTGAGCAATAGATGAATCTGTACTGATATTATTGTTACATTTATTTGAAATATTCTGCCACTGACAATTATTTGGATTGTTGTGATTGCAATTTATTCATTCATTAATTTTTATTCATCCAAAAGACCATATAGGTACATGTACGATAATTATAGGATATGTCATATAATACAATATACATACAATATTATAGCCTACAATATCAATGGAAATCACTGGAATTAGGTCCAGGATTAGTTTATTCTCTAAATGTACATCAGTTAGAAAGATATTTAATATGAGGTTCACAATATGATGCATACACCTGGTAATAGAACAAAAAGTATGCCAGGAAGGTAGGTAGGGCTTATTATTTTGATTCCTATGTCATTAGAATCTATTCACACTCAGTAGTAATGCTGCTGAGCAGTGATTTTGTTGGCACTAGTGGTGACCCAAGCCTTTATGGTGTCTCGGGCATTGGCTCATCATGGGGGACCTCGTAATCGTAGCAACCAAAACGGACAAAAACTATTTGATGAGGACCGCCCACCTGTTGCTGCTCAACTTCAACATTAGATTTGAAATATTTTTTCAACGGGTCAATATATAGTTTAGCTACTCATCTTGCACTGGCCAAACTATTGATTTAGACACATAGTTTGCTGATGAAAAATGTTTCTAGTGACATTTTAAGTAGTCCTACGTAAAAATATTTTTTGTTAGGTTTTTTTTAGGTTAGGACTAGTTTAGGTTAGGTTGTAAGGTTAGTTAAAGTTAGATTAAGTTAGTTTAGGTTAAGTTAGTTGTAGAATGATAAATATTAGTGGATTGTACAAGTGTCTGTTGCACAATTCATAGAGTTTCTACAAGTTACCTAGTATGAGTTTACATTAATAAATTTTCTACAAGTGTAAGTTTGCTTTAAAATTCAATTTACAAGTGAGTTTATGCAGTTGTTGGTGTTGTTAATGTGTTACAATTAACATTATTACAATGCAAAATTTGTGAATAGCCTCATAGTGATGAATAACATAATAGTAGAATGCGGCATGAACAGGGAGATGTACAAGTTTTCGGAAAAGAAGGATTTTCAGGCCAAGAGTACATTTTGATTTTCGAAGTTATTTTGAGTTCAGTTAGAGGTACCGTATGAAGCCTGATAAGATGAATAGTTTGTTACAAAAAAGTGGTATGAGGTTACAACATCCTACGTACAAGAGTGGTGCTTTATCTCCTAAGCAACAGATGTGTATAGCTTTGCATTGGCTTGGCAGTGGGGCCCAATTTCACACTTTCACAGATGTGCATGGGGTCCATAAAGCTACACAGGGTGTCCACATTCTGGAAAGTCAGGGAAGTTGAAATTGGTCAGGGAAAGTCAGGGAACTCACTTGAAATCCTGGAAAAGTAATGGAAATTCCCCAGTGGTAGCAGTTTGTGGGGAAAATGTCGTGCTGCAGTAAGCATTTTTTTTCCAGTCATAGACTTGCAGTTTGTATTGTTGTATGCCAGGCTCTGATTAAATTATAATTGTTTGTAATGTAATTCTAGTTTGAAATAAAGTATGATGATTGTAATCAGGTGGAATGAAATTTACTGCGACCATCTAATTATGTGTATTTGTTTTGTATTTATTTATTTATTTATTTATTTTTTTCAGAAAGTGTTAAATAATAATACAATGTAGACCTCAGTATTTCTTTTGAATAGTCTGTTTCAGGTTTGAATTAAAAGTGTCCGTAGTGTTATTTTGTGACGACAGAAAGGATAGAAATTATTGAACTGTTCCATCAGGTGTCGTTTTGCTATAGTTCATTCAAGCAACAATGGCTTAACAGTGTATATTTAATAAACAGTGGTTAGATTACAAACTGAATCCAGAATTAGCTGGTTGGTTAGACTTAGTGCATGGAAATTCTTTGTTAGCTTATTGTAAAGTGTGTGTGAAATATTTCGAGCTTAGTAATATAGAAAGACAGTCTGTTCTTTCTCATGCTAAGAGACCAAAACGTGTAAAAAAAAAAAAAATGCTCAAAAGTACATGTTTGCAACCCACGATTTTGTCTTTTGCTAAATCCACTAGATGTGCCTTCATTACCATCATGTAGCTTGCATACATCAAATCCATCTTCAATTTCTGATGAATTGTCTAATGATCAATTTCAAGCTTGAATTATATCTTCTTCTGAGCATCTCTGTAGGAAATAAAGCTTTTACATAAAATAGTGTAGGCTTCTGCCAGAATCCGTGCCATACTATACTCTATCCATTCTAAGGTTGCAGCTAATTCGTCCGCACGTGAATATCAGTCACATTTTTGTAGAGCATAAATTTTATTTGAAATATAGAAAAATACAAGGTAACTGTGTTACGGCCCAATCACAATGTGAGGAATCAAGACATAATTTAATTGCTTTGATTTATTTTGTTAGCAATTATTATTTCTGCTGCAACCTTAGAGTGGACAGAGTATAGGTGTGATAGTTAAGCTGATATTAATTATGCTGCTTGTTAAGAAGCTCAGTGTTATTAGTATGGTAAGGGACAATTTCTGCCACTAGTTACACTGGCATCAGTAGGTGCCTATAAATTAGGTGTCATTTCCCCTTTGAAAGTTTTCGTGACAGTAAAAATTTTCTTATTTTGAAATAAAAAATTGAAAGCTGTAATGACTTCAGTACACAAAGTGAAATTTCTCTTCCTCTAGGCCATCTAACGCTATGAAATTATATTACTATCTCTCATTTAAGAGTCCCCTTACCAACTACAGCCCAACAAATGGCAAAATTTATCCCCTGTCAAACTCATCAATAATAAATTAAATTATCTGTAACAGGATTAACCTTAGTTAAACCTGTAAGAGAATTTTATTATGCAAGAGAATTTTACTACCTATTTGTCTTAAATTACTAATTTTTTTTTTTTTTAATTGCAGCTCTATAGTTATTTTGTATTAATTTACACCAAAATTGAGGAAAGTGTGCTCGTAAGTTATGCTGGAAGCACTTTGTTACTTGGCATTAATAGAGAGAGAAGTTACGGGCACGGATTACAGCAATTTTCGTCATAATTTTTCTTTCTTAATTTAGGCATAAAATCTGACTCAGTTTTTATTTTATGAAATGATTTCTCTCTCATAGTTTTTGCATAATGGCTCATAAAATTCAAATTGTGTATGTTACAGTTTTGTGTATGCCACTAAAACCAACTAAGCCAAACTAAAAAAATTGCAGAGAATAACAGTGTTACAGGCTACAAGTTGACATATATGAAAACAAAAAATTAAATATTTTTGCATTTAAATAAAAATGTTGAAATTTGAAGTGAAAAATTGAAATATGCAAAAAAAATTTTAAAAATTCAAAAATATTTTATTTTTTGTTTTTACGTATGTCAACTTGTAGTCTGCAACATTGTTATTCACTGTGAATTTTTTGAGTTTGCTATGCGTTTGGCAAGAAAAACAATATCTGGTACAAAGATGAAGAATTAAAATTTTACGATGAAAATTGTTATAGACCGTGCCCTTAAAAGGTAGGATGATTGGACTCACAATGTTCTTGTTCATTTTAGTATTTTCACATAGCCTACTGTATTTTTGGAGTATTAAAATATAACTGCTTCTTTTCAAAAGCAAATGAAATGTCTTTAGTATTATGTACTATTACATGAATTGTTAACCGTACACTCTTCAATAAAATTGTTTTCAGATATGGAATTTTGTTTTGTTTGGTAGTGTAAAAAAAAGTACGTCCATTCTTGGCTGACAAGACTTGTGAGGGGTGACCACAACATAGCAGCAGCCAAACAGGTCATTGTAGCAAGAGAAGATCCTGTAATCATGAAGCTAGACACGCCTGAGTTTCACGCTTTGTTCACGCCAGAACTTGCCACTCTTGTATCCATGTTCAGACAGCATGGGTATGAAATAAGGATAGCTGGTGGTGCTGTAAGGTACTTACTTAATGTCGATTCCATCCCAAAAGTCTTATTTTTTGTTTTGTGTGTATGCCCAATAACTATACTTTTAATGGACAGAGACAGTCGAAAATACACATGTAACAACTGCAACACACATTTAGAAAAATAGTGGTTTTATGATTGGGTCATTTCATGAGAAATCATCCAATTATAAATTATTTGGTTGCTGCATGAATTAAAAAATTTTCTGTTACCATAGAACTTTTTGGGTCAATTCAGAGATTTGTTCTGAATGGTCCAAACTTTATTTTAATGTATTATTTAATTTTAAATAGTACATGAAAAGTTAAGGTACATTAGCAAAAGTAAAAATGAGTCACAATTAGTTTTTTTTCTCCCAAAAATTAATTTACTTCTGTGATCATTTAAAGCCAACATTTTTTTTAATTTTTCGCTCTACACATGTAAACTTAATGAGCCGTATAAACCCTGAAAAGGTGAAGTTGTTTTGAAATTGGCAATTTTTGGAAAATTTCCATATTTTAAACTTTAATTTTTCAAACACAATATACTCCCTTAGTTACTGTACTTAACGAGTTATTTAGGACAAGTGTGTAGCATACAAGAACAGTGCACGTGATGATATCAGCAGCACTTATTTAAAATATGTTTCATACATTATGTTCTTATTTGTAGAGTAGTCATCCACCAGATAATATTTAGACTCAAGTACTTGTTTGAGTAAATGCGGTCAGAGAACATTCACTACAGATATGGTAAATATTGACACAAAACACATTGTTAAATTAGTTGTGCATTAAGTTTGTCTTTGAATAGTGTTGTTATTTCATAATTCATTTTGTCTATTGTGTTAAATACATCTCTTGATGATTGAGTTGTAAGTTCTAAAGGTGTTAGGACTCGTAAAATGTTGGCGTTGGTAAAACCTTTATGTAGTACTCATTGTCTTCAATTTCAGTTACAACCCCCAAGCCACCATGCATTATCGTAAATACATGCCACATTGTCATGTAATTTTATTTTTGTGCTCTGTAAAGAAGGCTGGTTTCTAATAGAATAGTCTTCCTGTACAGCAGATCTTCATACTATGTGTGTACAGATTATGGAATTGCTCACTGGGATGAAACAGTGTTTTTGTCTTGTGTTAGGAATCTTGCCAACACATGAGTACCTCTTTGTTAAATCAAATTCTGTCCTTGCTGCTTCACTACCATTAACGTGCAGAAATGATATTCCTGGGCTGTGACTGGTACAATACATACTCGGTCATCTGTTGAACAGCTTGGATGTCATTATTTTGTAGACTTGCTTTGGCTACTAGTTTTTTAACAGTTCCGCCTACTCCATCACGTGGACCATTTTCATGTAAAATGGCGAAAAAATTCCACTCTGCACTCAAACCAAAGTCTGTTTTGTGGTGAGTTAAATTTATAAAAAAATTTCTGGCTTTTGATTATTTGGAACCATTTGTACAATATTTGAAATAAGCTTCTTTTGAAATGCATAGACGCTGAAGTGTAATGATTCATAGAGTCTAAGGTGACACAAAAACATTTTGATTGTACACTGTCATCTTTATTGTAGCAAATTACAAGGGTGAAGAGTGGCTTGTTTGTTTGCTCATTCGTAACTTTGTATCTCATCCTGCACCACGGTAGTAAAATTCTCTGAAAAATCTGATAGTACAACACATTCTTTAGATGACAAATTTGGTTTCTTTTGTTTTAAAAATGCTGCTTGCTTCTTTGCTATGTAGTGGCGTTTTTTAATGATTTCAACTTGTCGACCAAATTTTCAGTTAAATCATCACTCGTCTGAACTAGTCTAACAAGCTCACATGTGTTGGCATTCATCCATTGTTTGTACCTAACTTCTTCAGAACTATAATGATTACCTGAAAAATTCTTCACCTTATTTACACTGCTGCAATCCTCACACTTGTCCAGCATGCATGTCTCATTGCCAGTATTACATGCAATCATTTCTAAAAGTTCTGTATGTGACTGTTATATTTTTGCACTATCAATGATAAGTTTCACATTTTTATGTATCTTGCGTACACACACAGAATGAGTTCCACTTGAACCTGCCAAGAGACACCTCTTGGGACGAAATTCTGCAGATTTTGAAAAACCAATAGATTGTTGGGTGTATTGTTTTAAATTGTTCCTCCTTAAGGTCACATTATACCAGTCTTTTCTGTTTTTTTTTTTTTCGTGCCATCATCACTTCTAACTGAAATGCAGTCCTTCATGCCAGGAAACTTTCTACTAGACTCATCATTTTCATAAAATTGAATTTTTTATTTATTTATTTTTTTTTTTTCACTGTTACTAGCACAAACTTTGATTTTTATTTTTAGCTGGTCAATAAGTGTTTCATAATCATCACAAAGCAGAGAGGTGAGTGTGGGTGCTCACACCATTTTAAGTGTTTTAATTTTAATTGACAATAATCCCAAAGCTGAACAAGCATTGTTTACACTTGACAATTCTTCCTGAGCACAAACAAAGGGTTCATTATGCAATACACTTTTTCTTGGCCTTGCACCAATTTTTGTTTCTTCCTGGGGATAGTTTGTAGCATTTTTGGAGCTTTCAGTAACTTTTTCTTGCAATTTACACAAACGGAAGTGCCAGGAATCAGTTGTTTATCTGTAAATCTCTCTGCAAATTCGATTGTTACCTCTCTCAAACCCTTTATCACATTCATTTTGTGGATGCCAAAAGGTTTGCAATATGTTCCTCCATAAACTAGGTTATACTTATGCAAAATTTTAAGTTCATGATAATGACAAATTGTCAAGACATCAAATGATGTTCGAAACCTTACAAGTTTTTGTTCATTTTCATTAAAACTGAGTACACTTTTCACAGTTCTTGTCACTGGTAAAACAAGTATCTTTGTGGCAGTTTTATCCTAGATGAATATCCATAGTGATTTATAGTAAAAACAAATCTCTCTCTACAGTATTAATTTCTTCTTTCTGGAAGTAATGGCTGCATTATGTACTGTATTTAACACAGAACTTCTTGGAGACAGACATGTGAAGTCATCAGCAGCTAAATTATAACTGAGACAGGGAAGCCAAGGGAAGTTTGCAGGTCAGGACATGTCTGGTCCACTGATGTAATAGATGCAGCTTGTTCAAGGTCGCAGTCATTATTAAAGTAGGCTTCAATGTCTACATTTCTCTACCTGCCTTTTGCCAGTGTTGTATATATGTGTTTGTGTGTGTGTTTTATGTTTTTTGTGTGTTTGTGTTTGTTACATACTATGAACTAATTATTAAGTTAGTTAATTTTAATGACACTGATTCGCAGGATATCATCCTCACAACATACCAATGGAAAAAAATTATTTTCTCCTAAACATAAAAATATAACTATTTTGTAACTAAGGGAGTACAGTATATTGTGTATATACGGAACTGTCACCATGCATATTTTCAATTTTTTTAGAAACTTCTTTTTGATATATGGAGATTTAAAAAAAATTCCCATTTTCAAAATTGTTTTAACTAAATTAACTTTACCTTTTTGGGGGTTATGAGGCTCATTAATTCGACATGTGCAGGAAAAAAAAACTTCTTGGTTGTTTAATTTAAAATATCACAAAAAATTAATACATTTTTGGGATAAATCAACAAAATTTGATTCATTTTGGCTTTTGTTAATGTGCCTTTCATGTATTTTTAAAATTTAAATAATACATGAAAATGAAGTAATTAAGATAGATAGATAGATATTTTTTTGAATTGTCATTAAGCTTAAAACAATTGACAGTGTCAGGTTAACATATTACATACATAGTGTACATAGTCTCAACATTTCAATTGTAAGCTATATAATTAAAACATTATGGTACTTAAAATTTAGAAAAGAAAAATATAATCTCTGCATATACAATTTCTCCTACAAACAATTATCAATTTGATTAATATATTTCATACAAGATATGCACAATCTCAACAGGTCTGTATCAAAGTAAATAATAAAATTGCATTAATTAAAATGAAGGCATGTTAAATACTACAATACCATGTGCTGCCTTATATAGAAATTCTTGTTCGTTATACATTGGGTTCAAAATTAGCCTGTCATATATTCTTTTTTAAAATCTTTGGTTGATAGCATTTTTACTTCTAGAGGAAGTTTATTATACCATTTTGATACCCATTGTGATATGACTACATCTCGTTTTCTGTAATCTAACATAAGCAACATCTAGTACTTGATTATATCTAGTTGATAAACTATGAACTTGTTTTCTTGTTCCTAGTATAAGGTCATAGGGCCTTATTATTTAAGTTAAGCAGATGCTCCATTTATTTGAGTAAAATGACATGTTCTCACCTAACTAAGAAGTAAATGCTGAATCGTTCAAGAAAGAATTACTGTGAACACCTACTTTGTTTTCATGTGATTTAATGTTGATGTGATGGAGAGAGCAGAGAGATTTGTCAATGTACCGTTACAGTGATGACTTTGAGAGCACGAGGTGAGTATGGGGAGGTGATGGAATGTAAGGACAGGAAAGACTAATATCCCTAGAAAACAGGCTAGCCAGCATCCACCATGTTTCCCACATACAGAAATTGGTGATATTGGTGTTGGGAAACAGTGATCCCACACCTGTATGGCCCCTAATGTTGAGCATATACTCTGATTTTAATTCTCATATCATTGATTTGTTGAGTTTGGTTAGTTGCAAACTCACCCGTTGAATAAGCACGTGTGTTTTAAAATGGCTGAGTTTATGCATAATCACGCTAAGTGCATAATGTACGCAGTGTACTATTGGAAGTAGGTTTCAGTACTTTTTAGAGCTTTTGTTTAGAAAATGTATGTTGGGGTGTCAATAATTTTTCAGCGAAAATTTTGAAAGTCGCTGGGTAGCATTGAGCAGCAAAGTTTTCTTTACTATGTGAGTAACTTGGGATTTCATAATTGTGTGGTTGAGGAGGTATGAGTTAATCAGTTTAACTGTTTTAAAAACTGTAAGTTATAGTTGTGTAACGAATGAAAAATCAAATGAAATTAACAAGTTTCCTACTTTATTGTAAGAGCAGTGAAATGGAAAAGCGAAGTTGCTGGAAAAATTATGGCTTCCCTTGACTACATTGACAGTATATGGTGTAGTGAAATGCCTATTTATAAACCTGTAGAACGTGGTAGCAAATAAATGTATACAAAAAAATTCACTTACATAAATTCTCAAAAATCTTTAATTTATACTTAATAATTATGCTTCTTTGCCTGGATCAAACCGTTATGGTTATATTTGAAAATAATTCATTCACCAGATTGCTACCAATTGACAGGAAGATAATAAAAGAGATTATGTACGGTTAAACATTTCCTTATTTTACTGCACAAAGTGCAGATGTAAACTCGAACTACACTTTTGTTTAACAATGTAGCATGGTTTTACACAGTATTGTCAAAAGGCTGACTAATGAAGACTTTAGTTAGAATTTGAAGACACTTTAGATGGTAACACGGCGCGGGATAGGCCAGGGTCAGTTCTGGGGAACCAAAGGATGTGCCTGACGTGAGGTTACCTGGGATTGACATATGGTTTGGGTCGACGACCTGTTGCCCTGTAACCTGGCCCTCCTGCCGCTGGTTGGAGTAGGAAGTCGTCGTGATTTGCTTGCGTGCTAACTATGCGTTGCTCTAGACGACTCTGGCTACTGTGATTCCTTAGGGTGCGGGGGAAAGGAAGACATTGTTGCCTTTGAAGAAAACACTGACGTGATTTGAAACCTTCATGGTGGTTTATTAGCTCGAAATACCTTCGAGCAGTGCCATCATTGACCATACGTAAGTATTCACTCGGAGCAAACAAGTAAAGCGTCGGCCAACAATGGAATTATGTGGAAAATTATGAGGGAGGCTCAAATAGCACTGCCCTGATGCGTGTTGATTCTTGAAGATACAAAAGAGGTTCCTGTAGACTAGATTAAACTATTGTAATCTAAAAGATTTTGTCACTATAGGTGAGGGGCCTCAGGGAGACGGAAGCCCGCGTTCCCGCCAGACGTGGTGGATTTGCCCTTACATTCTAGTTTAAACATAAAGTGTAAAACCAAAAATTATGAAAAAGTAAAGAGACATTTTAAAGAATGTTTCTGCCATTTTATATATATATATATGTATGTGTGTGTGTGTGTGTGTGTGTGTCAGTCCTTTGCAAGAAAATCTCCGAAAGCATTGTTAGGATAAAATACGTATTAAATTAAAAAATAAAGTACTTAATGAGATTCTGCTTGAATTAAGAGAAAACATATATCAAAATTGCTCTTAAGGAGCATGTAAATGTTAAGAACACAAAAAGTAAATTAAAAACACTCTTGGCGGGCTTTCCTAAGCGTCCTTGTCGCCGTGATGAATTTAGGAACTGAAATACTAATATGCAAAGTGTTCAAAGTGTCTTTAAAAAGAGTACTGCAATGATAACACGCAAATTCCACAGTGCCCCCTGGTATGCTTTCTAGTTAACGAAAGTCTCCATTACAAAATGCATGTTGCAGCTTGGCCCCTGATGTGCGTCGTGGCGCGAAGCCCCTCGACGCCACAAACATTATGACATGGTCTAGGGCAGTTCTAGATTATTTTAATATGCTAGCAAATACGCTACGGGCCCTGCAAACGAATTTGGCTAGCCCAAAACTGCTAGTTGTAGACAGTAATGTACCTTCATGGAGGTGGATGTTGGTGTTGATGTCTCCACTGATGAAGCACGGTGCTTATGTCCTGCTGCAGCTAGGAGGGGGGGGGAGAGGTCACAAGGCCGGGACATGGCCGCAGTAGCCCAAAAGGGCCAGCAGCAAAACGGGCGTCCACGGCACACGTCAGTGGTACTCCTGGAATACTGTTTGTTATTATGAACACAGTCTGACTATGGTATTTTGTACCTCCAAGGCCGTGCGAGAGTGGTTATAGGGGTCTTAAATTTGTGTCTGTCACTTAACTACTTTAAACCTCTCGATCTTGATCTTTCTTACTACATATACAATTATCACTTTGTAATTCCAGTTTTACCTCATCTATCTAACAAATGAATGTAACATTCACACAATCTTTCCAGCACTTCTGTTGCAGCATACTTTTCGTCGATGAAGTCCTAACTCGCTGACAGTAGTTTCACCTCCATCCGCTCCGTATTGCCTGTGGTCATATTGCCTCTGTTTAGTCACTGCTGACCCTACCACTGCTTGTTCTTTATATGGGGGTGCAAATCCATCCATACCATTATTCACACACCCAGTTAAGATGAAGGTTATCTTATCCGGATAGTTCCAGCTTGCAAGTCTACTTTCTTTACTCATTGTGGTTATCTTTGTTCACGGCCCAGTTAATGTTACCAGCAGGCAGAGCATGGTTCGTGTTTTCTCCCTGTCGTCAGAACGACGCGTCAGTGGAAAGACGTTTCGTCAAAAAAGCGAGCACGGTTCTGTTTGTTGCCAGTCAAAGCGTTTCAGATGGACGACGCAGTATTTTAGCGTGTCATGAGCTGATAACGCGCGTATTTAAAATAAATGTCGATAGAAACAATGCCGTATTCACAGTTTCAAGTGACAAAATACATTTTTAATTAATATAAAGCCTGCACACAGTATAAACAATACGTGCAAAGACAAACTTAAAACTCAATTACTGTGATGCACCATAATCTATAACTTAACCATACAGCCATAACCTACATCTTGCCCATACTGATATCAAATACCTTAGATCTATAGTGTATTTAATTTGCTGATAGCTAATATCTAAATAAGTAATAGAGTTTGTGTTGAATATTTCTGAAGACAAAAACAAATTGTTTTAACTGATGTTTATATAGGTAATTATTGGCGCTGTATTATTGTACGCATGTGTTTTGTTTGTAATTTTAAACGTGTTAGTATAACCAAACCGAATGAAAGTAATGTGCGGTAGAAAAAAAATTCCGGTATTTTAATATTTATGGCTTGAATCTATAGTACAAAACGCATAAGACATTCTGTGCTGAAAATATCCTGAGAAACCAGTGTTTATACGCAACGTAGTAACATTTAAAAACATTGCTACAGTTTGTATTGGCAATTAACCTACAACGTTGTACCTTACAGATATCGCTATTAAAATTTTGTAATTTTGAGCAGTACGTTATTCATGTTCATGCGTTGTCTTTTTCCTAGATTGGGAAACCAATTTTAAACTTATATCGTGTCTAGAGTAAAGGAGAATAGTGATTATCGTCTTCTGTTATTTATTACAAATGCTCCGACAGAAAATAAATTTGTCACTGTAAATCATATGTATACTTCAAAATTATAAGCTACATATTGAAATGTTAAAAATTATGTTGAACTTTATTTACCGTGTTATATTTTCCATTGCTCATATAAACATCCAAATGAAGATATAAAAAAAGCTATTGTCAAGTACTGATATTTCTATTTCGACAGCAACACCACTACTATAGTGACTTTTACACTGACTCATTAAATTAATATTCAAGCAAACCCCACACGACTACCACAGGATATTAGCACTTGACCACAGATTTTTCAAGTTCTGTTCACACGTTTAATAAATTAAAGTGTCACTTGGAGGATAAAAATACACGTTAATTGTGTCACTTGTAAATAAAAGTACAGGTTAAGTGCGAATAACGTCATTCTCGTTACAGCTGTACAATATTTTTATTCATAGAGGTTTCGTATTGGCTGAAACTTGAAAGCAGATTCTCCAACACACAAAAATAACACGTCGCTGCTGCAAATTTCGTACCAACCTCTGCATATATTACGCTTTGAAACCGTCGTTCATTTGACGCAATAATTCTGACGTAAGCATTATGACACGACGATCCATGCTCACATTTTTGCTCAGCCATCATGACACTAGCGTCATTCTACCGACACGTCGGAGTTACGACTGTTTCGAGTAAAAGAACCATGCTCGACCTGCAGGTGACATAGAGCTCTCCAGCCACTAGCCATGTGAATGTTAATATAAAAGTGTTACTTGATTTGTCACCATACTCTAGCATCTGTTAATGACGTGAGCACTTTCTCACAGTCAACCACAATTTATTCATACATACTCGAATATGTGCTTTTGACATGCTTAACAAACACGTACTCAACTTATTCATAATGACCACAGCTGGATTTCTAATATTTTGCCATTGAAGGCAATAACATCACAGGTATTTATTTAATTAGATCTGATGGTATTACTATTCATATTTATTTTCCAAATTGTTTTACAGAGTTAAATAAATTGGGAATATAAGTTTTAAGTAATATTTTGGCTTTCTTAGGGTTTTTTTTGATGTGTTTGTTAGCTGTAGTAGTTGTACAGGCTTCTAGAATGTTTTGGGTTAAATTTTAAGTTGTAATTTATGTTACCACTGTTTAAAAATTCTAATTTTTTTGGTTTGGTTTATGTGGATGTGACAGTTGCCAGATCACGTGATGTCCTGATTGGACAGTGTTCTGCGGTGTGACCCTGTCAACCAATAGCAGAATTTTGTGTCCCAGTAGATTTGTCTCGTTCTTTATAAAGTTAGCACCTCAATTAAAGTGTATTGTGCCAACATAGTCTGCATCAGCAGCGTTCAGGTCTGAAATTTTTGCTTTTTTTGGAACTAACCTTTGAACTCGTTAGTTATTTCAGCCAGTGCAGGAGGTCTGCAGGGCATCTGGGATGTAAATTGTCCCTGTCTTAATTTTTTTTCAGCAGTGACAAATTGTTGTGCGAACTACTGTATAACTCTTCAGAACTTACCACCATCTTGGATCATAAATAAGGGACAAAGGTAGAGGTAGAGGATAAAGAATTAAATTGTAATGAACCTCTGCTATGGAAACTTCCCTCTATTCCGATTTATTGCCTGTAAAATAGCTGGTTATAAGTTTACTGACAGTAGCAATGTGGTCTTTTACATCACTCCTTCCATGCTCAGTTGAAAAATAACAACTGTAATAAGGAAAATTCCATGTTAGGTACTAGAAAATTATATTTTAAGGATAGTAAACACAACGCTTTGAACTCCGCGCGTCCTATTTTAATGGACAGAAATTCTTTTGAATATTCATCATTAAATTTAGTTTTCCATTTTGAATGTCGCATCTGGAAATAATATCACTCACCCATACTGCAGTGAATTTACCAGTATTTTCACTCATAAAACCAAGGGCGATACACTGCTACATATAATGCATAAAATAAAAGAACAAATTCAGAAATAAATATAAATAGCCGTTGGTGGCCTCGGTATTTAGTGACTAGCCAGTATAGCGTCTTCTAGCTACACAGTGGTCATTTGAATCACTTGTAAACCCGCTGTTACATTCAGCGTAAACAAATTCGATTTATTCTAAACCAAGAGGGACAATTTTTATATACATTTATTCTGGGATGAACTCGGATTTCCGGGACTTATGGTAATCCTAGTGATAAAGGTATGTGGTGGGATACGAATTTTCATAGTTGATGGTCGTCAACAAGTTCAAAAGTGGAACATAAATTTTATTTGCGACAGTATCGTAACGTTTTGTTTCGTGTTCGGCTAGGTTGACACCCATTTTCAGTTTGGTTTTCACCCATCTATCAGTGCATGGAATAGGAGAGAGTAATATTGTAGTAGCTGTTACCAATGTTTGCCACAGTCGTGGAATGGAGATAATTGGTCAAGGCAGGTGAACTTCCTCTATTTTATTTTACTTTTTTTCTGTTTTGTCTGTCAGGTGAGTTCAACTTAGATTTTCGCATGTGGTAATTCTGCTGGTCGATGGGTTTTCTCGAAGATCTGTTTCCTCTAGCCCTTCATTCCTGTGCTGCTCCATGTCAACCTCATATAACCCCTCACCAGTGCTGTAAAGCACTGTCCAAATTATTTTAATTTATTTTCTATTGTGTTAGAAATATCCTCTATTCTGACATGGGTTTATAGAGCAGAAAACTAAGAGCAATATTAGGAACTAAGATTTATGTAGAACTATATCAATTTGTAATGCATTCAAACCAAACATTATCATCAAAATTATACAATTTAAAAATTCTTATCTTTGTTCATTTTTGAAGGCAAAAAGGTACATTTTGTGTCAAAATATCTTTTGCCTTCTAACAGAATAAAACAAAAATATTATTTCAACATTTCCGATGAAACCTTTTACTCTTTCTGCATCATATAAGTACTGTAAAATGGGTTGAATAGAAATACAGTACAGTTATAAATAAGTCTGTAGCTTACATCTATTGCTTGAATAAAATTATATTAATGTAAAACTTATGTTTGTAAACAGTGTTAACGTACCTATCTAATAACACAGTTTATACTGAAAATTTGGCTCAAAAATTGTGTTTCTGTTAACCCTATTTTACGGTATTTAAAAAATTCATGCTAAGACTTGTCATTTTACTAACAAATAAATTATATATTCTTATTAAATTTATACTATAATATAGCGTATTTATCAAATCCCTTGCAGAGATCTTCTCATGAAGATAAAACCTAAAGACTTGGACTTTGCAACCACAGCAACTCCACAACAAATGAAAGAAATGTTCACTGCAGAGAATGTCCGCTTGATAAACACAAAAGGAGAGCAACATGGCACCATCACTCCTCGAATCAATGACAAAGAAAACTTTGAGGTGAGCGCAAGTTTTATTTGCTTGTCACTGCCAGAAGAAAATTATTGTGTTGCTGTTTGTGTGCTGTATGGTCAGCCTACACAGGATGTCACATTACTCTAGTGTTTAGTACTATAAATTCTTTGAAGGTTCACTGCCAGATCAAATTGAGAGGTATGATAATGTAAAGAGGTGTCACAAACCCAAGAATAGAAACCAAGTGAAGTGGTGCTGTGACAAAACACTGGACTCATGTGGGAGAACCTGGGTTTGATTTCTAGTTTTTTATCCTGATGTGAGTTTTCTGTAGTTTTTGAAACCCCTCCAAGCAAATACTAGTGTGGTTCGTATCTATAGACAATAGTCTATTCGTTCGCAGTTTCTTGTCTGTGTGAATTAATTGTTTCATCTTTAATTTCTTCAATGTCAACACAATACTAAGAGAAGCCCTTGAGCGGGTGACCAGAGCCGTTTGAGGTATTTTCTTTTAAAAGTGATGAGTTTATCATCAGTCTAGTCGTGGAGTGTATAGTAATGTAGGATGCTTACCCACATAGCATGAGTGGATTTGCTATGGGCGACCAAAATAGCCTACCTGGTTCACTGAACCTGTGAAGATATGTGGTTGCTGTATGTAAGGAGGTTAGTGCAATCAAATGTACACCTTTTGATACATCACTAAAAATTGTGCTCTGTAATAGAGTGTTTGCAATGATTTACAAGGTAGAATAACAAAACTTGCTTTGTTATGAACAGTTGCATTTTGCCTCTGGTTTAACTGGTGCACAATATGCCATGGGGCAAAGAAAGCAGTTTCATGTTTGGCAGTGAATTGTAACATTTTCTGTGAATTGACGAGATCAGTGGGAGACTTAGACTTGACCCCTTTTCAAACAGCTTAAATCATGAGTAATTTCGAATTGCTAGCTTCCTGTTCTTCCGTCCACCTCTCCCCTTTTCTGAATGGTAATATGAAGATGACAAGTTCACCTAGAAGGTCTCACAACCATTGGCAATAATGCTACAAAGTAGCTGGTGGATTTGAGAGTGATTCTGGAATGGTAATGTCCAGTGAAGTTAACATGCTTGCATCATGTAAGATTGGTTTTGAAAAGCTTAAAAGAGTAGATTTCTTAGCAAGTGTCGGCCTTTGAATTGATAAATAACGTATCATTAATGATGCAGTTTTTGGTCTTACTGTAGTGTGTAAAAATCACAGTGCATTACCATTCAAATGTTGAATTATTGTCACCAGTTCCAGAGTCTGCGAGTTGTGTTGGCCTTCAGCAGCAAGGCAATTAGGTAGCTTGATATTTCAAAGCATTTTAGGCTCAAGATTGAGAACTATTGTTTCAGCATTGTACATGTATATTAAGTTATCTTTTCTGTACGGTATCTCACATACAGACTGTTCGTCTGTGTTCAAGGTGCACTAGCGGCATTATAATCTGGATATCTAAATGTGAAGAAATTTATTCCTATACACTTTCGAGTTTTTGTCAACTAGAATATTAATTTCAAACCAAAAAAACAGTAATTGATAATGTGATTTTTTTAATAACGTAGTTGTGCTGTCGTCTTGATATTGTAAAAATTCTAATTTGTGAATTTAATATGTAATGTTATGCTTTGTATGTTTTATCAGGATTAAAAATAAGTGTTCATGTGTTTGTGTTAGGTAACAACACTGCGAATTGACGTCTGCACTGACGGACGACACGCAGATGTAGAATTCACTACAGACTGGAAATTAGATGCAAACCGTAGAGACCTGACTATAAACTCCATGTTTCTAGGTGAGTAAACTTTTTCTTTTGGATGTGTAATGTAGATTCTCTGCTGCTAATATCATTTCACTGTTTAGAAACATCTGAAGACAGAATATTGCCTGCTAGCATACGAGGTACAGTTCCCTGTTCCTGTGCTGGGATTAAGAGAGGCAGATTTTGTGTGCAGAACATTGCTTTTCAGTTCATTAGAATGATTAGCAGGGATAGACAAGTTGTTTATTTTGTTCAATTATGTCTTAGTGAGTGACATTTTCCTTTCCAAAAATTTCAGCTCGTAGAAATTTGTGTCACAATACAACATGCATGAAACAATATGTATTCAAAATTAAGCTAGTCACTTTCTGTTGTTTTAGACTAAGGGCCGTATCTATAAATTGCTTTTGGTTGTTACCCAATCACAGAAAGTCTGATCCGGCTGAAACACACACTATAAACCTCTTTCGTTAGTTGATTAGCTGCCTCGAAGTGAATAGGCATCCACTTTCAGGTGAATGTGGTCGGACGGTGATTCCAAAGCCTGTTCAGCTGTTTTCGTTGTGTCTTTATAACGACGGTGGATCTTCTCTGGAATAACCTGTCAAACAATACTTCTTACGTATGAAAATGCAACATTTAAAAAAAATATTGAAGATTGGAACAAGTTTAGGAACTACGACGTATTTAAAAGTTTTCAACAAACAGAAGCTTATTATGTGTACCAGATCCGTTTAAAGTGTATTCAATATTCCATGGAGAGTTTGCTACAAAGTGGGACTTTTCACAAACCAAGATTATTACTGCATGTGTATATGTTTGCAATTTTTGTACCTTTGTTTCGAAAATAAGAGAAAATTTTGCGTAGAAATAATAACAGCATTGTGCGAAAATGACGGTAAACACATGTTAACGAAAACATTTTTTGTATGTACATATTTTATCTGACGTGTTCATGATCTTAATATCTACGTTAGTTTCTTATGATAATTATGTCATATATCAACAATTAAATTTTAAAATTTTCTTGTATTTTCGTCAAGTGACTTGTGTGACAGGTTATTCCATAAATGGAATTTTATTTTGTGTTTAATGTATTTCTTTATTGATTAACGCAAACGTTGTTTTAAGCATTTGTAAAATCTGTACTGTTCTCCATACAAACACAATGTTATGCTCACTGAAAAAATTCCTCACAAATACTACTTTAACCGTATTTAACCTTCATAAAAAATATTGCTTGCATACCGAACCTAAATCCAAAGAGAATAACATCATCTTAGATATATGAACAACAAAAGTGAAATGTGGTGAAATGTGAGAAAAGACGATAGAAAATTATAGGGTGCGTTCCTGTACTCATTCAATATCATCATCTTAGATATATGAACAACAAAAGTGAAACGTGGTGAAATGTCAGAAAAGATGATAGAAAATTATAGGGTGCGTTCCTGTAGCCTACTCATTCTGCGTACTATCCAAAGAAAGAAAAATGGTGCTTTGTTGCCATATTTACACTTCAAGTGGATGTGGTAGAGCTTTCAGCTGGCAAGGCTCCCGAAAGTCATTTATAGGTTGTGAATAGTTGACAAGCTGCCATGTGAATGTCTGCTAACAGCGCTTTCGAAAGCCGTTTATAGATACGGCCCTGAGGGAAACAATGATGGGCTGACTTACTGTCATAAGACACAATCTTTACACTTCAAAATTTTTTTATTTATTTACTGTGTTTATTTATTTAAAAAAAAAGTAGAAATTATATGAATGTAGGCCTAGGGATTTCATATTCAGGTTTTCACGACATATTCATTACATATTATTACCCCAACTGAATCGCTGCATTCATTTTTAGAGTTATAAAAAACCACCTAAATGTAAAGACAATTAATTAATATGATTGGTATTTTTATTAATGTGCATAGTCACTACATTGTACTGTTTACAGTCTCAAGTGTGAACGGATTGATACTGATGATAAATAATGGCATGCTGTGGAATGTGTCTAAGTTGTCCTACACATAATGGACAAATTGTACACTCTTTATGGTTGGGATAGTGTATTGGTACAGCAAATTTTGCTGTATTCATTTTGTGCAAATTCTTTTTAATGTAACCTGCAGAGTATAGTTCCAAACACAAATTGTTTGATTCATGATTGTGTGGTTTTTTTGCTTGTAGTTTCAAGATATGTAGTATATTTCCTTGTTAGACAGTGCATTTCTTCATGATATATGTTGAGCAAAAGATCTAAACCCTTGAGCAAAATAATTATGGTTATTGATAGAGAAAAAAAGGATATAGCAGGAAAGGAGGAAAGAGGGATATTGTAGTCGGAGCTCTGATCTCACTGACAAGATTGCCACACTGTAACAAATCTTGACTATGTGACATAAGCTCTGTGTGGTGCTGGTATTGAATTTAAAGGACAGTAATGTAATTAAGATGCGTACTGTTGTAATTCTGCAAGCTGTGCATTGTTCTGTTGTTTTATTGCTGCTCTGGTGTTCAGGACTTGATGGAGTGGTGTACGACTACTTCCATGGTTATGATGACTTGCAGGACAGGAGAGTTGCTTTTGTTGGAGATGCTGCTACGCGGATCAAAGAAGATTTCCTACGGATTCTTCGGTATTTCAGGTATCTTACAATTTTATTACAGTCTTACATCATACAAAATATTAAGAGAATAAAACAGAACGTTGTGTATCCCTAAACATTGGTGACACTAGTGGCACATGCGTTAGTGCCACCTAGGTGGCAGAGAGTGGAAACTCCTTATACTAAATAATTTTTCATGCAATAGAAAACAGTTCAGTTGGCACTTTTGCATGCTGTCTTTGCTTTCAGTCATTGCAAGCTGTGTCTAATATTGGCCTATACTGTATGTCATGTTTCGTAGTAGATCACCAGCTGAAAGCTATAAAAATATTTGCAGTAGATGTTTGTGTACTCTGATAACTATATTTACAGTGTTTGTGCGTCGTAAATTAATTTTTTTTTTTTAAAGGTTGCAAATTGACTGTGTTATTAAAGAAAATGTATTGTCTGAAAATCAGTCTAGCTGCTTTATCATGATTTTTTGTGCATTGATGTCAGTCTGGCTATATACAATAAAAATCACACACTAGATTATGTAGGTATTACAGTGTTATGTTTCTTGGTAACAGTAATAATGTGCATTTCTTAGCAACCAGTGAATTTCAAATAGAATAGTTTTTGTAAACACTTAAAAGATATTTGTTCTAAATGGGGGTTTCAGATAGTTCCAGAAGGCAAGGCCTCATGGAAATCAAAATATTCAAATGAATTGAGAGAGGTTTCTTTCCTGCTTTGCGTGTAATGCTCATTATAGGTTGTGTAGTTTTTTGCAATCTGTATAATTTTCGTAAATTATTTTTCATTGCAATGCTGTCTGTCTCAAACATAAAACTGTCTCAAAAACAGTATAAAAGGGTCTTATTGTTTATATTAACTTCTGTTACTTGTGTGATTAATAATACAGGAATAAAGTAAATTTAAGTAAAATACAGTATTGTTGATAAGAAAACCGCAGTGGTTGAGAGGTCAGACCTCTTGCCTCCCACCTAGGTTATCCGGATTCGATCCCTGGCTGGCTTGATTCCGTATTTTTCGCATGTGGGAAACGTGACAGATGTTGCCGTTGGCTAACTGGTTTTCTTGGGGAACTCCTGTTTCCCTCGCCTCTTCTCATTCCGTTGCTGCTTAACATCATCCCACCCTTACCTCATCCATTCTTTGAGCCGGACAGGTGACAAGCTCGTCTCCCTAGCTGAGCAGCCAGCGCAATCTTTATCCCGGCCTTCTCTCATACACAATGTGACCCTATCGGAATGCCGGAACACGTAGTGGATTTTCTTTTTCATTGATGTTAAGAACCTATAAATGGTTGACATAAGGGGTTACCATGTTTGTGTGTGCTGACAGTATTAAAGAATTATACCAGAATGATAACTGGTAATACAGTGCATATTTTTTGTTGGGATGAATAACCAAAGAGAGATTTAAAAAATTAGCATATGAGATTAATTGTTAAAAATTCAGGAAATTATTTAATTCAACAGGTATTTTTTAAACTTACTGACTTCAGCTTTTAATCTTTTGTTTAATTGATTAAAAGTAACAGTAGTTAATTTCAGGATGCATGGAGGCCAATGACTGCACCAGAAAATACAAAACTGGGAAACCTACAATAGATAAAATAGCAAATAGTATTTTCGCATGTTACATATCTGGCACTAGTGCTTCCTGTGCGAAGTGAAATTAGTCATATGAGACATTGTAGATGGCAACACTGTCTCGAACTATAGCAGCCAATTTATACTGTTGCACAGAGCAACATTGATCTTAGGTGAAACACTAATTTACTTTAACATTTAGATTTTGTGCTTTGGCATGGAGAGCTTTGGTCTTGTGCATTGTGCCGTGCTTAATGTATTAATGTTGTTCACTGTTCGTTAATCATGCTGCAATGGCTGGGGAACACTTTATTTTTTAAAGAGCCAAAAGTGGTGGAATTGAAGTGCCATTTATGTGTGCTAAAATGTAAATAGAAGGCATCTGTTTTAAGTGGTATTTCTTTGTAGTAAATTTATGAGTGAAAGGTAATTCTTCAATGTCTTTAACTTTAATCACTTTGTTTTTGTTGTTAACTTTTCCAACTCTGCATACTTTGTATGTAGTCAAACACATTTTTGACTTGGATACAGTATGAATTTTGTGCATTGTGAATAGGGAAAATTCCTAGTAAAAGTTTTTAATATTTACCTCATTATTCCCTATTATTTCGGTACTAATTTCAGCCAGGCAAAGCAATAGCTTCGTAACGTTGTAATTTTCGAATTTTTCAGCTTTAAAATTACCGTACATATTTTCAAATGCCGCCACAAACATTGAAAACGCATTCTTATTGGCTAACACATTTATGACGTAGTCTTACTTGTTTTGGTTAGCCACCGCACACCAGGCACTATTGTTTGTATTGGAATTTTTCAACGACTTAAAAAACTAATCAAATTTAGCGAACCCGGTTATTTAAAAGTTAATTCGGAGAATTCATCCGTTGTTTGGGCATGCATGGTTGTAGATTTGGTAGTCAACAATGAATATTTATTTCACTTGAGTTGATTTTAAAGGAGTGAAGACAGCAATGTATAAGTATCTCTCACAAATTGCAACATTTTAGTTATAGGTTTAAATTTCTGTAAATTTAATTTAAATTCTAGAGAGATAATAACCTACTACGAATATAGTTTAATGTTTCAGATCCGATATATAATCATAAGCTTATGTTTCAAAGGTCAGACGAACGAAGTCCACATGCATACAGAAAGTGAACCTATCAAGCTAATATTTGGAACGCGTTTAACCAAACCTTGGCACCGACTATGATAGAGCATTCTGGTTGCATGAGTTGTTAAAATAATATGGCAGATCAGTTATTTTATTACAAGTATATATGAAGTTGCCGCAGCCAGTGGAACAGCCAAAACACTACAGCTGAAGTGATTTAGTCGCAAAATGCAAGCTTTTGACAGCAATTTTTAACTTAAAAGAACTTATTTATTTTATACTAACCGTGTCATGTTGTACAAAATATGGCATAAGATACATACAGTATTCTGTATTTTTGGCGTAATAGCAGACTATTAGGTCTCTTCTTGAAGCTTAAACCATGCAGTCCTTCTTGATTTATCAGATGGCGCTGAAGTTAAGATTTTATTCCGAGTAAATTTCATTTTATTGCATCGCAAATGAACTACTATCTACATTTATACTCTTTGGAGTTCAAGCCATACTTGATTTTACCGCATAAACTACTTTCTTTAACGCTATTTCACAACTTGAACGTATATTCCTGTCGTTTGTATGTTACGTACGTTAAAATGTACAGTATCGTGACGTCACAGGGACATCAACATGGCGGTTCACGTTTTTGCTGCACAAAACAGACTGCTCATTTTATTTAAGTTTTTCTGGAGTTCCAGAGTTCCACAGACGCAATGAAAGAATGTATGATACCATTGTCCATTAAATTAAACGCACTTTTAAATAAAAGTACAATAAAATAATAGGAATTTTCCGTCTTCTAGCTTTAGATAAATTTTTGGTGTTATTTTACAATAAAATTATGTGAAGATTGTTTTTACTTACATTATAAGATTGATTTAATTGTTTTAGGTTTTATGGTCGAATCGCAAAAGACCCTCACAAACATGAAGAAAAAACTCTTCAGGCAATCCAAGATAATGCAGATGGCTTGAAAAAAATATCTGGGGAAAGAATATGGTCAGAACTACAAAAGATTTTGGAAGGCAACTTTGCTGGAGAACTAGTTAAGGAAATGTTGAGGCTTGATCTAGGGCGTTACATGGGTATGTTTTGGATATATACCTGTGTCACTTAAATAATTAAAATCATACTTCTGTTTGGTGTCGTCAGCTGTGGATACAGTGATGTTTACCATATTTATGCGCACATAGGCCCTCTATTTTTTCCAAAATGTTGACTTTAATAAAAAGGGGGGAGGCCTATGTGCACAATTTTGAAAAAAAAAAAAAACTATCAGGAACATTAAAAATTTGTCAACATTAGGTATGTTTTAATGCGGTACTATTTCTACGTACGTTCTATGTATGATAGAAAAAAAATTAAGTTATAAAGCATCACCCAATCCAAAAAGAAATCTTAAATTCGCTAGCACATAATATGAATGCTTTTTCATACCTGGTACATTTTAATAATGCTAAGCTTTTCTTGTAAGGTGATAGCAGATCTCTTTTTTTTATGTCTTTTATGAACACTCATTCTTAGTTTCAATAACATATTGCCGGAAAACATGGGCTACCTTCCGCACCGCACGAGACAACGAGTGAAACTGTAGCTGTTGAGTGGTGACATGATGTGAGTATGGAGCAGCGCAAGGGGCGGGGGAAACAGGAGATCCCCCAGAAAACCCGCCGACTAGCGGCATCGTCCGGCACAATTCCCACACGAGAAAATACAGGGATCGGCCCCGTCAGAAATGGAACCCGGATCGCCTTGATGAGAGGTGATGGGTTTCTAATATTTTTCAGACAATTTGACTGAGGCAGATAGAACTGTGAATGGTCAAGAAAGATAATTTTTGAATTTTGTTTGAGCTATTAAAATTTTGTTATGTTTGTGGTTTAACAAGTTCAATATTTTCAAATAGGTTTGCCAGAAAATCCTAACCAAGTGGAGTTCGAAAAAGTTTGGCAGAACCTGAAAAATCTCAAGTACAATGCAGTAACTTTGTTGGCAGCATTGTTCAGGAATCAGGAGGAGGTAAGCAAGCAGATTTAATTTATTAGATACTTATGTAATTTGTTTCATAGAAGACAGTGAGGCGACATGTCACTGAACTTATTTCGAAGAATACTGGTTTAATTTGTGATGTCTGGCCATACTGATTTAGTTTTTCATTGTTTTTTGTAAAATCCTTTTAGAATAAGCAGGGATGGACCCTAAATATAGGCCATGGCCAATTCATTGTTATTTTTCTATCTGAGACATTATGACCTTAATGTTAATGAGGGATTAGGCCCAATCTACCTACATATTGGCTCTGCACAGAGAATTATGTATTTACATTTGCAGGGAGTATGAACTGCAGTGCACACAAAAAACTTTAAATGCTGTTGTGCTCAATAAATGTTTGGAGCATATGGAAATTTAATTTTGGAAGAACAGCGTGACAGTCTACTGTGTGATCTGAAACCTAATTTTCATCAGATACATTTACTGCAGTGTCATAACAACTGGGGGGCAGGGTATACATCCCCCCCTAAATGTTAGAAAGGGTGCCGAAAACAGTAGTAAATGGGCGCCCTAATGAAGTCTTTGTACTACACCATCAGAGTGGCAAGCGACCGGGAAAACCGGGAAAAGTCAGGGAATTTAAGACTTCTGGAGAAGTCAGGGAAAGGTCAGGGAATTCTCTAAAAAAACCTGGAATTTCAAAATTTGATAAACAAATATTTCCGTGGACGCAACGTACCATTTTCTTGGTACATATACCAATTTTATAGTGCCATAATATTTTTTCGTACCGATATTGTAGTTGTGTGAAACAGTGGATTTAACGCGTGGTACCAGTTTTTCGTCTCATATACAATTTATTTGGCATTTTGTACCAGAATTTTCAGTGGTTCCTGCCAGTGTTGCCAGACCGATAGTTTCCCTGACAATGTGTTCGAGAGGGTCGTTATTCCCGGGATCGTATAATTGAGAGTTGACTGTATGTGAAAATTTAAAAATTTGTGTAGCAACCCTTTAGTTATAAATTGAACCATTTATTTGCCTAACTTTTAGTACTTTGTTTGCCAGTCCACGCTTAACCTCATAATTTTGGGCTTCCTTGAAAATATTCATTTTTATTCACAAGAAAATTATCTTTTAAGATTACTGGGTGACCTTAAATAGATGTACACATGTGTAACAATCTTTGAATGTTATTTGTAAGTAGACATCACTCACACACACCTGTGTGTGGTGCAGGTGTAGCATACAGTAAGTCCTCAATTTACATCAGGGTTAGGTTCCTGAAAACAGTAACACAAATTGAAACAACTTAAATTGAGTCAAATCAGCCGCCCACAGCCTACAGCCAAACATTTTTGCAACATAAGATGTCAAACCTAGCAAGCATGGATGGATTTATGTGATCACACAAGAATGGATTAACGACGTCATTTTGAACCAGCAATTGTTTAAATTGTGAACTGGGTGTTCAAACATTGACGTTAATCCAAAACTATGTAAATCAGTATGACGTAAATCAAGGACTTAAATGTATTCAGTATTTGTTTTGTAATAATTTTTCAAAGTTTTATGTCATGACTTAGATATTTTGCTATTAGCATACCAGTGATAAAACTTTGGTTGGTAAGCATGTGTGCAATATCTGAATTTTTTCTTGATTACCAGATAATAACATTTCATACCCGTGTCAAACTATCTGCATATGAGCGAGACCTTTTATTGTTCATCATTGCACACAGGGAGAATAAACCTTCGCCAAAGCCAATCAGGTGAGCAAGTACAGTACATATGTATATTAATGCTGACTTTTTTAGAAATATTACTTGGCAGGTAATTGTTCATTTTGCTGCCTATCTGTGCTCATTAAAAAATTTATACAGTACTAGTTCCAGTGAAACTTTTTATTTTTACAGTGGTTTTAACAACAGTGCGATCACAGTTTAACTAGCCTTGTTTTTAAAAGGATGGTGAGTTTCAATTATTTGCAGCAGTGATGCCATTGGGCGTTGGTTATTGGGAGCTGATTAATGATTATGAAGTTAATTGGAATTTAATAGGTTGACCTAAGTCCGTAAAACATTTTTTAGGGTTTTACAAAAATTAATTTTTTACTGAAATAAATATAACATCTATCTAAAGTTTTTGTGAAATTGAAGTGAACACAGACAATAAAAATTATTTAATGCAGTTGTCTTCTTGACAAAATTTTAATGAAAACTGCAGCATAATGTTTTTTTTTTTTTTTTTTTTTTTTTTTTTTTTTTTTTTTTT
>PNEQ01004928.1:39057-65666 GCA_003012365.1 Medauroidea extradentata | reverse complement strand
ATAATTGATTCTTGCGGCAACCATTTTGTCCTAATAGTGTCGTACTTGAGCGTAGTTAACATCTCTGATGCAGAAATGTAAACAAAACACTGCGGTGCGACGATTATGCGATGAAAGTATTTTTACCATTTCTGCAATCTCAAAAATTAGATGCGACGATTACGCGATGGCGACGATTGTGCGATGAAATACGGTATATGCGCAGATGTGTATATTGACAAATACATATACACACCAAAATTATTTTCTGTAACATTTAAAAAAAATTTTTCATAGAAAACTTTTTTGTTGGAAAGAGTTACTATATATTTAAAATTAGCCCACTCTGAGCAATGATTTATTTAAACTTTGATTCTCTACTTGAACCTCCATGGCTGCAAGGTAGGTAGGCAGGCAGGCAGGCAAAGTCACCTGAAGATATAAGTTTTACTGTTGTTGACTTCCGATTTTATTTAAAATTAAAAGGGGTACTAATTTTCTATGTTTGCACTTCATAATATTTACACGTGTCCTTCAATTTTGCATTGTTATGTAGAAAATAAGTTCTTAATAGAGGAGTCCACTGAAAATTTTAATTATATTTATATTTGTACGAGGTATGGTTTGTTTAGTAAACACACATTGTAACTATTTTTACAGTAATGGAAAAATTTTTAGCTTTCGTAGTTTTTGTAAATACGTAGCATGTTAAGGTCAAAATTTGCATAAAACAGTTTAATTCAAGAAAGGAAAACCAACTTACCGAAGTGAAAAATTCACACTGAAGAACAGTGTCACGGACTATGCCAAGACATGTATACAGCTGCATAGAATTTTTTTGTGTAAAAAAATAAAACATTGAATTTAAAATAAAAATTGCTATTTTATTTTAAATTTAATAAAAAATACAGAAAACTAATTAATGTGGTTTTTATACTAAAACCTCTTTATAACAACCACCTCTCTATAACAACCCTTTCCTCAAGAACCGTGAGGTTTTAAAGTACGAATTTTATTGTACAATTGAACCCCTTTATTAAGACCACCTCTATATAAAAAGACCCTATTCTAGAGAACCATGAGGGGTATTTATATAGAGGTTTTACTGTATTGACCTAGTCTGTCGTACTTTTCTTCAGTGTGACTTTTTTGATTTTGGTAATCAGGTAGGTTTTCTTTCTTGCTTAAAACCTTTTTATGCTAATTTGAACTTGAACAACCTACTATACAGTCGGCCCACCTTATCCGTATTATCCATATCGTATCAGCGGTTTTCACCAACCGTGGTTGAAAAATGAGGGAAAAAAATTTTAATACAAATACGAAATTTTGAAGAATTTGTATTTTCGCGCATGCTGCGCAGTGTGCCGCATGAACTACTAGCGCACCACTCGCGGTGCACGAGAGCAGCTAGTCTTGCGTTGTCAGCTCCTGTTATCTTCTTTTATGGAATGAAATACCGCGGATAAGGTGGGCCAACTGTACAAAAATTTGAAAGGTAAAATGTTTTAAGCAACATCTCATATAAATTAAAAATTATTCAAACTTAAATTTTCGGTGAACTCCCCCAGAGCATCTGCGTGCAAGTGTGAGTGCGTGCAAGTAGTCACTGATGATTGAAATGTGCTGATGCAGGCCGTATCAGATGCTGGTGATCAGCAGTAAGTTCAAAACATCAGATGTGCGTGCATGGGTGGCAGAGCTATTGAAGTATCGTGGAGACCTAGAGCTGCTGAAGCAGTTTGAGAAGTGGGAGCCACCCAAGTTCCCTGTCAACGGGCATATGTTGAAGGAACGCGGAGTGCCTGGTTAGTCATTACTACTTATTGTACCTGTAAAATACTCACTGTCTTTCTCTGTATAGTTAATCCTTCGGCCGTTGAGAAGCCTTTTACGGCTTGCAAATTCAGTCATGCACTGTTATTTTGCTTTCAACTTCAGCTTATATTTTCAGTTTTGATCTGTTGTTAATGACTTAGGATTACGATTTTGAATTACGATTATTCCGGACTTGGATTTTTGACATGATTTTATGAAATGAGCATCAAAAGGAAGACCTTGGACCTCGCTTCTAGGTACAAATGAAGTACAATAAAACCCTGTGAAGATATTTGGGTTGGGACAAGCAAAGATAATGCTTATTAACCAGGAAAACTTCTTCAAAGGGTAAAATTACACATGTACATATAGACAAGTGAAAAATTATTATGCTTATTAAGCAGGAAACTTCTTAAGAGGGTTTTACTGTAATAACCAAGATAGAATGAAAGGGCCAGCTGTGGGTATCGCAGAGGGAGGGATGAAGTCATAGCTAGGTAAGGAGTATGAGAGGGAGGAGGCTTATTTCTAGATTAATGATGCGATACTCCACTTTGTAAGTACATGCTAGCAAATCACGGAACAAATGGTTTTTCACTAAATTTTATTAATCTACATTTAAAATGCTGGCGAATGTATGACGCCATCGATTTTAAGACGTAGCCTACTTTTAGGTCTCGAAAAGCCTGAAAAAAATGTGCGTCTTAGAAGTGAGTAAATACAATATCCTATCCTGTTAATTGACATTTTGATCAGCATAACGAAATATTCTAATTTACCGCTTGGAATTGAATAATTACATAATGTAGTTTTTGAAAAATGTTATTCTTTTTTTTCTGTTTCAGGTGGAAAACTTTTAGGGCCAGTATTGCAGCGGTTGAAAGAATACTGGGTTGAAAATGACTTTGAGGTAGATTCTGAAGAAATACTGAAACAGATTCCATCTGTAATGTGTGATCTTGGAATTTCAACAAAAAGGTGAACATGGCAAGGATTGACTGAAAAGCCTCAAAAAGAACTGATATTTGTAAAATACGTAAACAGACTTTATTTTATTGAATAAGCAGTTTATAATATAATTTGTTTCCCAAATTTGGATGTAAATAAACAGACATGGCAAACTAACTCAGTGTTCTTAACCTTTTTGAATGAAGGTATGTGCGTCGCTACACACACGTACATAAACGGGTGTGAGAGAGTACATCCCATACAAGAATTTTGTATTGTGATAGCTGAGGGAGAGTGCCAATATTTGTAACACACACCAGAATTAGCATTCTAAGAGAATAACACAAATAAAATACTAAGTGTTTTAACTAGTAAATGTATGGTATCTCAGTGTTGTTAACTTTTTCCTTCATTTTGTCTTACCAATTCCTGTATGACATTCCATGGACTGTGATTGTATAGGGGCTTCTGGAGCCCTTGCAGAACCCATGGATGAACTAGAGGCTGGGCCACCTGTTTATGTGTAATGGTGACGGACCTGTGTACGTGTCTGTGAGCGGAGGACTGAAGTGACATGAGCCCCGCAGTGTGCCTATCTTCGGCCTTCTTCGGGTGTCATCGGTCATGCTCGGTTCCTCCCGTTAGTCAGCCCCTCTTCTACTTTCCCTTTCCCTTCCCCTCCAGTGGCCAGCTGTGGCCGGTATTGCTTTGACTCCATCTCACAACTTCGCTTCTGTTTGCCGGCCAGTGCGTAGCGCTTTCTTGCTCCAGCTCTCTCAACTTTCCGTCGACCGGCGTGCGTCTATTCTATTTAGGTAAGTGTTTGATACTCTTTATGGTTTTGTTGGGGCACTCGGTGTTTCAACTTGTGGAATCTCAGTAAGCCGCAGTAGTTTGCTTAATTTGTTTCGGGCTAGTTTGATGGAATGTCGGGGGAGCTTAAGCCTAAACTCAACCGCTTTGACTGTGATTCAACTTGCCCGATACCTGTAACCTAATCGTGTTTGTAATGATTGTATGTGCCTGCACTATTTTGTTATGCTTCGAGCTGTGCTCCTGTGTTTTTATAAGCATTCTCAATAATCAAGCATGTTAGCGCTACAGTTTGTTGGTACATACTTATTTTGGGACCCAGGAGTTAGCTCGGGATTCAATCCCATTCTTGTGTACCTTGTGCTGGGGTAAACGGCACAAGATAGTTAACTGACATGGAAGCAAACTACACAAAAAGAGGTGAAGCTCGAATTATCTGGTTTACTTTAATGAGTAACAATTTTTAAAGTTATTACGATTAGAAAAACAAAAAAAAAAAATATTATGCAGGTGCTTTTCCAAAACCCAAATTAAATTCCAATAATTTACTACCTCTCTCAAAAATGTAACAATTGCATCAATTAATATTTACCGTAAGTGTTATATTCTCGAAGAGTTTTTCCTTAACAAAAAATTATTTTTCATGTTTGCACGTCGCTACTCAAGGTTTTTCGGGAGATAAGAGATTTCTTTAAAATTCATGCCACTGGGTGATTGGTAACTACGTCTGATTTGATTACAGTCGAACCTTGATTTTGCATACATTATTTAATGAAAATATCGGTTTAACAAAAGGATTTTGAGGAACCTTCAAAAAATAACCTTGATAAAATTGAATACAAATTGTAATGTTAGTCTACTAAAAATACTACCACTGGCGCAGTATATACATCTCTCCGTAGATAAGCTTAAACCATCTGTCGCGGAAAAAAAAAAAGTTAAAATTAGTTGAAAACTTTGGCTGCGAGAGAAACTTCGAGATAAGCACGGCCAAGACGAGAGAGGGATGCTGTGTTGCGCACTTGCGTAATGAGTACACCTAGATCCTCAAGCTAGCGATGGACAGCATAGGAACTAATTCACTCATAGTGCTTCACATTTCTGTTAGAATGTGCTGAGTGCAGTGTGCTCTATTCACTAATATTATTACAGATAGAATGCAGTGGTGTCCAACGTGATTATTTTTTGTCACACCCCATGATAAAAGCAGTGAATTTATAAAAAAATATGTAATTATATTATTTATAGAGAATTTTTAGAAATATTTTCGTACTCTAAATTTAAATAATTTCTCTCTCCAATGCTAAAAAACGCTCAGGTGCAAAGTATTTTTAGCGAGCAGGCCAACCAGTTTGTCGAACGAGCGCGGCTGCCTACAAGCTACAATGTCCACTGCCGCACATATTTAAATTATTATTTTACCGTTGTCCCGTAAATGTTTACTTCAGTTTTCATTGCAATTTTTAAAAACATTTTTCATAGGAATTTTTTGAATTTTGTTGGTGGAGCGGGGAGAAAGGCGGAAAGATTTACTGCTAGACATTGTTAGTTATCACTTCTCACTCACCATGCGAGTGGCCTAACTCACCAGGGAAAGCTTACATTGTATATCCCTCGTTGGCTTCAAGTTCACTCCAAAGCTAACATATTATATAAAAATAATGCCTTACGTCATATTCGGGCTCTTGTGACATACATCATCCCTCAACATCATTCAATAGCAGACTCACTAACCAAACGTACCCCACACAGGGCAGCTATAACTGTGCTACGGAAAACCTCATCTATCAGCTACAGTGCACTCAATGCAATGCAGAGTATATTGGCCTGACCACCAACACCCTTAGACAAAGGATGAATATCCACAGAGCTTATACGAAAAAAGCCTTAACTGTGGTGTTTATTGACCCACATGAAAAGCCAGTTGCAGCACATGCTGCATCACATCAATCCAGTTTTGACTCTTGCTACACTACCAGAGTGGTGAGGACTCCACCTCAGCAGGACAACAGTGCTGAGTTGAGACGCTGGGAACTGGCTCTCCAACACATCACCAAATCCAGACAGCCACCTGGCCTCAACATCAGATAATCTCTCTTCCCACTTTCAAACTTCCCGCCACACCTAGTGTGTTTTCTGGCCAGTAGTTGCACTGATTACCAACCTCCGCTGAACAGTAGATATCAGTGTGCCTGAAGAAGCCAGCCTGGCTGGCAAAACGTCGCAAGCCTCCGCGCTTCCGCGGAAAAATTGTGTTTGTCATTTCTTGTGTGTTTTCTGTCAACGAGTACTACTCTGTAAGTACTTGTGCATCATATTGTATTATTAGGTAATTAGTAAGCCTAGTGGCCTCATCCTGCCAAATCACGTAACATTTTAACATCAAGTCTACTAGATAGTTTGTGCCTGTCAGCTGCAAAAATGTAGGCATACATATTACCAAAATAAAAGGACAGAAGACTTAAGCCTACGTATTTCCCAGGCATTAATGTACTTGTTTAAAGATTATGTATTGCTAAATTAATTTTAAGCTGGTCTGGGCAGCTAGGCTTTCTCGTACTAGTATATAATATTATCACATACACTTTATGTTGATATAAATTATTCCCATTGAAATTGTTGATGCAAATGTTTGCTGTGTAATCAACAATAAATATTTTTTATGAATTTTTAAAGTACCGTATTTTATCGCATATAGGTCTCACATTTTATCCAAAAATTTCCTTAAAGATTAAGGGTGCGACCTATAACTGATACAAAAAATTTTTGTGCTGAAAAAATTTAATATTTCTCAACCAAAACTAATTAGTAATTATACTTGCCATATGAGCTTTACATATTTTAAACAAACAAAGGAATAAATATTTATTTGCATAAAAGAGAGTTAAGTTTGCTATAATTTACAAATCATCGGCATCATCATAATCTGATGAATCAGAACTGTCATGGCCGTTGTTGGAATGGTCGCTATTGTTGCCATCACTCTGCCACAGGTCTTTGTCTTCTGTTCTGTAGAGAGCATTTGATATTCCAGTCTTCCTGAAACTTCTCACGATCATCTCACTGGAGATGAGAGACCAACTTGTAGCTATCCAGTCACAAACCTGTTCTGGCGACGAACGTTTCACTTTCCCTGTAGGCATGAGTTCCCGATCGGCGCTGGGGATCCATTCTCCGTACAAGCTGCGCAGGTGGTCCTTAAAAGGCTTGTTAATGGCGACGTCCAACAGCTGCAGAACTGACGTGAGGCCGCCTGGAATTATGACGAGTTCGGTTTTCTCTTCTTCAATCAGTATTTTGACGGGCTGCACCAAGTGACCACAGAAACTGTCTAAAACTAGCATTGCAAGCTGTTTCAGCAGTGCTCCTGGCCGGTTGTTCCACATGCGCTTCACCCAGTCCTTCATTAATGATTTGTCCATCCATCCCTTATTTTGTTCACACACATGTACACCACATGGGAACTTCATCTTTGGTAAAGTTTTTCTTTTGAAAATTATGTACGGGAGTAATTTTCTGCCATCTGCTGTTATTGGCAACATCGCTGTGCATCACAATTTTTTGTTGCCAGTAGTTTTTACTTTAACACTAGACGTCCCTTTATCATCAACTGTAGTATTAAACACCTTGTCTGTATAGTCTGCAGGCAATTTCGGACAAACCGACGTTCTTCTTCGCATCGACAAATTATGGTGCCACATAAATCTTACGACCCAGCCTATTGAAGCTTTAAATTGACGTTTGTCAGTTGGTATTTCCCATGCAATTTGCCAAGCCTTTGCTTGACTATGCCATAAGAAATGACACAACCATTATTCCGCATTTCACGCACGTAGTCCAGCAAGCTTGTAACTATTTCAGGAAATTTCCCGTGTTTTGAACCCTAAACGCTTTTCTATTCATGCTTGTGTTGCGAAGTTGTTCTTGCTGTTTTCTCCAGCCCCACACCAATTTCTTATTAACATACTCACGGCCCGCAGCACGATTTCCGAACTGTACTGCATATGAAATCACTTTCAGTTTGAACCCGGCAGTGTAAGCGTTACGGTTTCCCATCACAAAATATTAGTACCGTACGTCTATTCTGTTATAGCAAGGAAACACTAGAGCGAATGGCGCGAGGCTAGCACACACTTGGCAACACAGCCTGGCCTCCTCCCTCCCTCACCTCTAGTTTACTAAGACACAGCTGGAGCTGCCTACACTATGAGTCAAGGTCGCGGGTGCACTTTGCTCCCGCTTGCCTGTCTTGCATGCATTTAGCTGGCAGTATGGGCTTGATCTTTGTGTGTGGTTACCGCGACATATACAATGATTTTTTTTTTGCTACTTGAAAATAAAAGTGCGACCTATATGCGATAAAATACGGTATTGTGGGTAGTACGACTATAATAATAACACAGATATTAAATTTGTTGTAATTCTGAAGGTACAATAATCCTTTGATCTAATGACATAACACGGTGCCAGAAATTATGTCGTAACATTGCTAATGTCGTTATAACCGAGGTAATTAATTTAGACTTCCCCGCCCAAAAAATAAATTTTTTTTTAAAGTTAACGTAGAACAACTGACTTAAAATCAACATCTATTTTATTTAAATTACAATTTAGTATAATGAAAAGGTGTCTTCAAAATAAAATGGTACCCCATAATTCCAAAATTACACTCACCTTATTTTCAAAAATATGAAAAACAGCGAGCGCAGTAAATACTTGCACCACGAATAATGCTCGTACTAGATCATGTGTAGCATAAATATTAAGTGAAAATTACTTAATAACTTATATGGTAAAACATTGTAGACTATTTAAGTCAGAAAAGATGTAATATAAAACAACTTGACGTTACAGGAAAAAAAAACTATACTGCGCGTTACGCAACTCTTCATGCCAAAACTCCTTGCCACTGGCCTACAAACTGATACTGCACACATAAACACAACCTTTCTTTTTTGTCGTAAAGTAGAATTAAGTAGATTAAATATAAAAACAACTTCTCATCAGCACATGATAAAGTTTGAGTGCAGTAAATTTTATATGTTGCGAGCGGTAACAAAATAAACAACGTATCAGCCCACATGTAGCATACTGCACTAATTGTATTTGTGTCATTGGCCGTTTTCATGCTGCAGTGAATTGCACAGCCACATGTCTCACATGCCAAGTGATCAATAACATAGTGGAAGTTGTCACCTGATGTGAAGCTAGAGAAAAAAAAGATGAGATTATGTTGGATTGTTTTCATTTTTGCTTCTTTTACAGACTGAGTGTCATGCTGGTTGTTTTTTTTACAGCAGAAATGAGGGGGGGGGGGAAGAAATATGTCTCTTCACCCTCCCAACCTCTCGGGGGCCCTCTCTAGACAAACAAAGGCGATGGCTAGGAGAGAGTGGAGGAGGAAAGGCAAATAAAAGGCTCTGCTTTGCAGCCAGACAGAATGCAAATTGCATGTGACCAACAGACCGTTATTGTTCGGTGGGGGGGGGGGGGATGGTGTGGCTGCAGCTGCAACATACACTAGACGAGGCACTGCAATTCATGTGTCCGCACACAAGCACAGGCATCAGAGCGAGTCTCTTTTTTAGCTAAAAGTAACGCCTACCTCGGGTGGGATCGGGATAGCGAACTACGCTGTTGATGTGAGTGAAGGGCGCCAGCAATACTCCCCAGGTACTGCACTTCGAGACTCTTAGGCCTCAGGGTGTGGTTTGTTCGGTGTGTTCGGTATCCCACCCGACGCGTTGATGTGAGTGATTGAGAGCCACTTAACGTGCGGCGCGTCAATGTGCGTGATTGAATGGATTAACGCATATGACACTGACTATACCAGAACTACACACTTACTGGATGTTGGCCCCCAGTACGCCTGATAACTTACGTTGCTTCTACTGGCAATATTAGGTGTCTAGAAATTATGTAGGTGTCTAGAAATTATGTAAACAGTATTTCACTTACAGATGATTTATTACGCTTACGGTACATAGTGCCAAAATAATGTCTGAATTACGCACGCAGCGAGGTAAACGTAGTGATGTGTCCCTTGCAGTAACAATAACCCTAAAGCACACGATAGTGCACGTGATAGTGAACTTTGCGTAATGACTACGACCGGCTGGTATATCGCACGTGGTTGGTGAGTGATCAGTGTGGAGCTGGTGTACGAGGTGAGTCTACGACACCAGAAGGTGCACCTCCTTAAGCAGCGAGGAGCTGGCGGCCACTATGATGGACCGTCAGGTTCACTTGGAAGCTGGCGTAGAGAGTTGAGTTGCGGTGAGCACGTGCCTAACTAACGTGTCACAAGGCAGCCGTTCCCGTGCACGTTGTAGTGTGGTAGGGCTCTACAAGTGATGTTAGCGGTACAGTGCGAAAACTGTGGCGAGCTATGCTAGGCCGGTGGTGGGGTGAATGGCACGTAAAACGCTGCACACAGAGTGATGCTCTCAACGAGATGAATTGCGTGAGTGCGTGATAATGAAATGAATTTACAACGTACTGCTCACATGTATGCTGAACACAATGGCGGTGTCATAACCTGCACGTGGTCGGTCCAAAAAACATGAATTACGCCCTTAAAATGTTACACAACTACAAAATAACCTTAGCAACGCGTGTGCAAAATTATGCTGAATAAAACAATACCAAAACGAGCCTCGTATGGTGAAGGATGATTGCCAATGTCTCCCGACACAAAAGTCCCTAACCACGTGGCGGTGATAATGCCGACGCGGTGTTTAAGTTAAAAAATACCAAAAATGGTAACAATTATTAAGTTAAGCGGATGCGCAATGCAATGGGGAATATCTGGTAACGTGTGCTAAGCAAAGGTGAACCGGTATACTAACGAGACTATTGAAAACTAACAATCAGTGAAACAAAAGTTGATGTGCACACGGACAGCGCCTTACCTTCCCAGAAGACTTTGACGAACTGCCACGAGGAAGGCAACCGCTAGGGGCTCCTTGCCTCGATACGGGGTTTACACACTTCCGGTACCTCGTGCGTGTGAAATATTAATATTAATACCTTACGAAAATGACACACACTAAATTACATAATAAATTACGTTACATATTTTGCTGATAGTGAATGATGCATTTATAAATGTCTGCTGAAAACATGAAAGTAAACATAGCGACATGGTAACCCTTGATGGTCTTCGGCACACACTGTACACTGCTGTTTGATACACAATACACTTCGCACTAAATGATTTGGCATGCATACACACTGGGGTTGCGGAACGATTATGGGAGAGTTTGAGTATGCTTTTGGGTGGGTAGAAAAGGACACTCTTGCGCCGTTATGGGCTTAACCCATACGCTGGCCCTGCGGCCGGCATCAAAAGTATCTTTATTTTTTAATAGTCTGTAACAGTCTCTTTCTTTCTAAAATCAGTATACTTTGTCTCTATATTTTTGTTATAAGCTTTTAATAATCACCAAATTAACTTATTAATTATTGCATTTTATTATTAAAGAATTATTATTACATCATTATTACATCACTGCATAATATTGCTAATTAAGACTGTTTAATCTTCCCTACCAACAAAGGTATGGAAATATATCTAAATAAATTTGTTCATGTTGTCAAGCTATATTACAAAGAAATTGTGTACGGTATAGGCTATAGATTAACCTCTGGTTGAGGATCTGGATGTGGTATTCATTATTAACGGGCAGCGTATCTCACTTGACACAGTGTGTCAGAGAGAGAGTAAATCTGGTTAAACAGATCCCTTCTAACCAATGTTTAGTACAATTGAAGGAGACAGGCACTAACTAACATGTTTTTTCCTGAAGTATGATTTTTCTTTGTTACTATGTATATGTTTGCCAATTTTCAGTTGTACAAGACTTGCGATGCTTCAACCAGTATTCTGTTTTGTAACCTGCATGCATTGAATTTGCTTCATTTTCAATTTAAAACTTATTTTTGTTGTTCTTTCATGTTTGATGTTTTCAGGTTTTCAGACTGTAATGAGCTTTTCATCAAAGTGCCACTACTATGCTTTCGTTTATTCTTTCAAGGTTTTTATAACTTCAAGTAATTTTTTTGTTGCAGTTTTAAGATTTATTTTTGAAGGCAACTTTTAAGGCTACAAAGAAGAAATGCGGGGAGGTACAAATACAGAAGTGATTGGCTTCACCAGAAAGAAAAAAATGGGTACAAAATACCTTTGTGGGCAGAAAAACGTAGTGATTATAAACTGTTTTGTAAACTTCGTACCTGCGTTGTTAACGTATCTTACAAAGGATTACACGTTATTTTACATCCTGAAAGTGCAAAACACAATACAATGAAAGTCCGTTGTAACGAGTACTGCATATAATGATAAATCCGCTATAACGATAATTTTTATTGGCACCGTCAGTTTCCCGGTATGTTGTGTGGTTAAAAAATTTGGCTGTAACAAATACGGCACGGAGTCATTTTCGCTTTAACGATAGCTTACACTGTCGTGATTTTCTTCAAAAACAAAGAGAAAATGTATTAAATCCTTAAGAAAATGCAAAACAACTACGCAGTGTTTCACGTATTCGTCAAATGACGCAACGTCGTGCAAGATGTGGACGACTTGACAACGCTGCACAAGGTTGGGCCCCAAAGTGAGCACAGTTTGCCCCGCGGCGTGTCGTACTTTTCCTGGGCGGCTTGGAAGAAGAGAATGGCGTGACTTGGGTTGAAAGAATGAATTGTTGGGAGAGGAAGTGGTGTCCAGGATCTTGAGGGGGAGGGGTCAGGTAAGGAGAGAAGTGACTGGCGAGGAGTGGGCGAAAATGGCCGTTGCCTACCGGCCGGAACAGAGAGCTTTGAAAATTGTGCAGTCGGGGAAGATGCAAAAACGTTTAGCAGGCAGAGTCCTTCAAGAGCGCAAACTCACAACACACAGATTTGGAAGTTGAAGAAAGGTGTAATAGCAATCATAAGTAACGGTGAGGGCCAGCCAATCTTGAGTGTGTACGATGGTAGCAGGGCTGTTCCCCCTCCCAACTTTTTCAAAAGGCGGACATGATGAGAGAGTTCTGCTACATGCTAGCATGTCGCACGTTCGACTTGGCAACGGAGCAGGGCCCCATTGCGAGCATAACTTGTTTTGCAATGCGCTGCTCTGGGCCCGTAAGTGAGCATAATTTGTTCTGCGGCTCGCTGACCATTGGTGGCCCGCAAGTAAGCATAACTAGTCTTGCTCGAGTCGCATGGACAGGAACGTATTTGGTGCTGCGCGCCAGCCTAAATATTTTTGTACTTTACAGTCATTTTGTGGTTGTACGCGTTTCTTGTTACTAGCAGTTTCCTTGCAATTTCGGACATGGGATAAGAAACAAAAATCTCTTGATCTGTCAACTAAATTAAATATTATTCAAGAGTGTGAAAATCCGTCCGTCAGCAGAAGTGAAATTGGTAGACGTAAACGGTTTGACCCCTTCTACTTTGTTCAGAATTTTGAACAGTAAGGAAAAAATTCAGTCAGCAGCTGTGAAAGATTGCGCACCAAGAAAAATAAAAAACTTCATGCCGCAAAAACACATAGATCTGGAGGAAGTTTTGTTTACATAGTTCTTGTAAAACCACGCAAAAAGGAAAGCAAACAAAAATTGATTAGTTTTTTAAGGAGTGATTTTTTAATTAATTTACGTACATTTCAAAATGTAAAATATAGTTAGTAACTTTTTAAAACTAGCGCAACACATGCGCGCCTACTGCATGGCAGCTGCGGCCGAAGCGACAGGAAGCGATATGACCTTGAGTGACTCAGCGTGCAGACTACCTACAGCTGAATGCATTGCCACACTGTGTCAAGGCCTCTAGTCGCATTGCACCACGTCCACACGTCTAATAATTTTGCAGTGAGTGCTGGTATGTCTCCAAAATATTGTAGTGAATTTTATGTACTGACGTCGTCCCAAGCCCTAGGCCTGGGAAGTTAAGCCCGTCCTGACCATGTGACAGAGTTTCCTCGGTTGCTCCGGACCCCCCCCCCCCCTTTACCATAACTCCAACAGTGCCGGTTAGTGCGGGGTCGTGTGCCAGCGACATGTGTGTTTGTTTGAATCGCCGCCTCCACGTGACGTCACAACACCCCACCACCACCAACTTCACCGCTTATCATAAAGTACTTATTACCGGAATCAGAAACTAAGATTAATAAAATACTGAGCTACGGCCAGCAAGCAACCTGCCTTCAGCACGACTCCATTTTAATATTAAGTCTTGTTTAGTTTTATTCAGCCACGTGGTCACACATTTCAGGGTCAGTGTTTTGTTGTATGTTAATTTTAAAGGAATGTTAATTAAGTAATTTGTCATCACCAGTAATTCTTATTATTTTTTATATGTCTCACCGCCACTTGAATTCTAATTGTATTCACCTAAATTTCATTATCACTATTGTAACAGTACTTTAACGTACTTGCCGGCTAGGACCACGCACGACGCCATCTTGGCAGCCCAGTTCATCGTAAGTCGGCCACGAGGTAGGACGTGCGTCCCGGAGAGGGCTCTCAACTTTGTTTTCACTGATAGTAACTGCAATAGGTATTTATATTTTCTAATCATCTTTTTGTCGCCCTCTTCGTTTACCTCGTGTTTTTAGCTCGTGCGCTTATCGCCTATGCTCTTCAACTTAATTTCTCCGCCTGCGCGTCCGGGCAGAGGAATCTACATATACGGCAGTTGGCCGCCTCCGACATAGTGTTACCGGGACTCTACTCCAGAGACTCATCTTTATTGTGTACTAATTTAATTGAACCGGCCTACATGCCGACTTAAAATGGCGTTTAACGAGAGAGTGAAAGTGTATTTTCATTGTGTGCGTGACCACGTGGCGACCACTGTAACGTGCTACCTGTGTTGTGCAAATAAAACACCGCTAATCAAGTAAGTCTGTTGTGAATTATTTAATAACGTGTCAGACCTGACTATCATTCTAGTCCTAGGGCAAGGGGTTGTGTGGGTGACCCGAGAGAACCCACGTGGTGAGTTAGCTAGTTTTCTCTGAGTGCTTCCACGTTGTAGCCATCAACTACATCATCATCCAACACTGCAGGAAGGAGAGGACCGCCAGCCGAACAAACCACGCCCTGAATCGACAACACACCGTCCTAGCCGGGCAAACTGCTAGGTGGCGCCCATTTCGCAATCCAGCACCATCTCCGCTTCATCTTACACCTTCCATAAGTTTTAATAATCAGCCAACTTCCTCTCCAACCTAACTGAGCGGTGACAAATGGCGCCCAACGCTTTGGCGGGATTTTAAGCCAAAAATCTTGCTGCAACGAGGGCCATAGCACGCTGAGAGACAACACTACGCCACGTGGTTGGAACTTCCGGGCAGCGATTTTCCTTGCCAGCCGCACCTGTGACATCAGCGCGCCCCCCTCCAGCCAGCATCGACCGGCCACGCGCCAGCCAGCCAACAACAACAACAACGCGCTGTGACGTCAGCCACCACGAGGTACGTTAGAACCGACGATGTGGTGTGACAGTTGCCTGCGACCACGTGCCACGGATTTGATGAGCGACGTGGATCCCGCACAGTGTTGTCAATGCACGCCTACAAAACGTGTTGCCCCACGTGTGAAAACAGAGCCCCTACTGGACTTGTTTACCCAAGGTCAAATCAAGTGCGACTCCCCCAAGTGCGACGCACTGGGGAAAGAAACGGCCACATGCGTGTCATGTAACATCAGACGCCACCACCGGTGTGTGAATGCCCAAGAACTGACGAGGTTCGGGGAAGAAGTGTTTGCGTGTGGTAGGTGTATCAACCAGAGTCACCGCGACCACACACCGCCGCCGGGAAACGGTTTCGCGCAGAACGCGATGCCCGCGCGCACCACATGGTCGGGTCGGACCGACGCGACACCAGAATGGGCCGCGGGATTGCACTCCAGTCACGTGCAAAAGGTTCCAGGACTCTCGTCATCTTTGCCCAACGCGTCAACCTTGCCCGTCGCGCCGGTTCCCTATGTGCAAGTGCCAGAGTACACCGGACACCCGTGTGAGGACTTTGAACAGTTTGTGTTTCAGTGCGAACAACGTCTGTCTAGGTACCGAGTGCCACTAGAGGAGTGGGTAAAACGTGTGGCCGAGAACTTGCGTGGTGCAGCAGGAAAGTGGTGGAGCCAGTGGGGCCGCTGCGACACGACGTGGACGGAGCTAGTGGTAGCCCTACGTCACCGGTTCAGCGCCGCCGAGGCCATCGCCAGCTGTCAGGCACAGTTGTACGGAGAACGGCAGCGGGACCTGGGTAGCACGGAAAAGTTCGTAGCACGACAGTTACAGCTGTTCAGGAGAATCCACCCAGGTGTACCACCAGAGGCAGCACTGAGTCACATCACCACCAAGTTACGTCCTGAAATCCAACCGTTCTTGTCACCAGTGAACGGAGAAAGTGTCGAGGGCTACGTCAGGAGAGCCGTCGTCGCAGAATGGGCCGTCAACCAGCTGACCAAGCCCCCCCGCAGCAGTGGCAGGCCAGACGCCGGACCACCACCACGCACGCCGGGCGGAGGACCGGCTTCCACCGCGCCGTCATGGGGCAGAGCCCCGCCAGACGATAACCACCAACAGCGGGAGAGGTCGACGCGGCCACCCCAGTGCCACACGTGCCCTATACCGACGTTTCACTGGCACGTCGACTGTCCTGTGAGGGGACGACGCCAACCGCCGGCGGGAAACGCGGAATAGGGGGAGACCTACCTGACGTCGGCCTCCCCGAAGTCGCTGAAACCACCTACCCGACCTTGACGGACCAACGCCCCTACCTGGGGACCATCACGACCAGCGTTGACGAGCTACTCCGCATCCCTGTGGAGGTCAACCGGCGACCTGCAGCGGCCGTCGTGGACACCGCGGCGAGCCACACCTTCGTGAGACCGAGCTTCATCGACCCGGAGGACATCCGGCCTCGGGTCGGGACCATCCAGCTGGCGACGCACACCAGCACGGGAAGGACCTTGGGCACCACCGTCCTGGCCGTCACAGTCAGGGACCTGACCTCGCACACCGAGGCCCTGGTGGTGGAGGGACTACGGGACCAGGAGGCCGTCATCGAGGTGGCTCACCGCTGCCTCCACGTCGGGGCAGAAGAGAGACGTACGGTGTACGCCGTCAACCAACCGCCCAACCCAGCACAGAACCAGGTTAGCTTGGCCGAATTCCAACACGAGGTCCCGCAGGAGTTCCAACAGGCGGTCCAACGGATCCTGACGGAGCGAGCCGAGGTCTTCGCCTTCTCAGACCTACTTCATGTGACCACCGCCGCAGAACACCTCATCCCAACACCGGATGCAAACCTGGTCTACATAGGACCACGAGGTTACGGCCTTCAGGAGCAGCTCACGATATGAGAGCAAGTAGATGAGATGTTGCGAGACGGGGTCATCGAACCCTCGGACAGCCGCTACAATGCCCGGATCGTCCTAGTGCCGAAGAAGGACGGATCCTTGAGGTTCTGCGCAGATTTTCGCCCCTTGAACGCGGTGACGCAGAGTGCCCCACCTCCCCAGTTGAGCGTAGATGAGGCCTTGGCCGGCCTGGGTGCCGCCCGCATCTTCTCCGTCCTAGACCTCAAGTCCGGGTATTGGTAGGTGCCAATACGGCCAGAGGACCGCGAGAAGACCGCCTTCACGACACCAGATGGACGCCGTTTCCAATTCAGAGCCGTGCCTTTTGGCCTCAAGTGTGCCCCGGCGACGTTCCAGCAGATGATGACCCGGGTGCTCGAAGGCTACATCGGTGAGTTCGTGACGGCCTACCTCGACGATGTGATAGTGTGGTGGGGGACGTGGGAGGAGCATTTACGACACCTGGAGCTGGTGTTAGAACGCCTCGCCGTTCACCACCTGGTGGTGGCACCTCAGAAATGTCGCTCGGCAAAACTACCGTCGACTTCCTGGGACATGTCGTCCACGCCGACGGAAACTCAGCACACCCAGAACAACTGCAGAAGGTCGCCAACAGCACGTTTCCCACCACCCGGAAACAGATACAGAGGTTCATTGGCCTGGCTACGGAACTACATACCCAACTTCGCCACGATCGCCGCCCCACTGACGGATTTGCTGTCCATGCAGCGGAAATACAAGTGGAACCCGAGAGCGCAGAACGCCTTCGACCAACTCAAGGCGCAGTTCACCAGGTGTCACATCCTAGCCAGAGTCGAGCCAGAATGACGTCTGTACGTGCAGACAGACGCCAGCACTGTCGGCGTGGGAGTTGTCCTCTACCAACTGGACGACGCCGGCGGACGCCTCGTAATTAGCTACGGAAGTGCCAAGTTCGGCGAGGCCGAACGGAGGTACCACAGCAACCTAACTGAGCGGTGACAGTACATTTCTATAATTTTTGCTGTTAATTTCTATAGTCGAATATACAGTCAAGTAATACATAAATATAATGATATAAATATATAATTTTTTTAAATTTTGTTTATAACGATAACTTGCTATAATATAAACTTTTCGTGCCATTATAAATTTACGTTACAACGGACTTTCACTGTAAATGGTGTAGTGATGTTCTTGGAGGTAAACAATTACGGCTAATGAGTGCTCATCAGATTCAGTTAACTAAGTGCCATCATCATCGTCAACGTCTATTGATCCACTTGAAATTCACTGTTCCTCATCTGCGTGTACATCTTGGGCAGAGCAGAGCAAGTCTCTATCAACAGTACATATTTACAACTCCAGAGATAAAGCTACGCATGCTGAATTGAAATGGACAATGAAAATCATTTGTAGCAACTACTCGAACAATTCATGTTCAGATAAAATCTATGTTTGAATGTATGTTGCCAGGAGAGTTGCCAGATGGTTTTTCTTTCTGCCCCAAGAAAATTCAGTATTTGACCATAGATGCTCTTGGTGTGTATTTCTATGAATAAATGCTGGAAGATGTTGGCTCATCACCTTATACAATTTCCTATGGTGAGACTACAAATGCTAAAAGCAAGAAAGAACTGCAAGTTACTATCACGTGTTGGTCGGATTTCCGGGATCAAGTAGTTAGGAGACATCTTGAAACTTTCTTCACTTGTAAAGCTGATGCTGTTACTCTTAATTCTTTAGTAAGCAAGGCCATCATGCAAATTTGTCATTGAAAAATCTTCAGATGGACCTAACGTAAACATTAAAGTCTTCAAGATGTTTAAGAAGGAGACTATGGGAATGTATTCTAAGGTTTGATAGATATTCGAATGTGTCCTATTCACGTTGTTCATAATGCTTTCTTAAAAGCTATGGATGTGTTTGGTGAAGATTTGATGACATTAGTGATTGGTGTGTATCACTATTTCCATGGATGGCTTTCATGTTGGGAAGAATATGAGAAGATTCAACAGCAGTTAAATCTACCACTACACAGATATTTGAAACATACTTCTACCCTATGGTTATCATTAATATCTGCAGGTGAAAGATTAATCGAGCAGTGGGCTGGTTGAGAAACATATTTTTTTAAGCACATTCTATCCAAGAAAAGTAAAGATATTTTACAGAAGGGCAGTGTGAGGAAAGTTACATCTTTACTAAAACAAACAGGGATTTTAGCTCAACTTCATTTCACATTGTCTTCTGCTAAATTGTTTTAAAAATTCACTAAGTGTTTCCTAAGTTAAGCTTCTTTAATTCATGTTTTGCATTCAGAGTTATTAGAAGTTATTGGAACTCTCGCTGGCAGAGTATGTAAAGGTGCTGCTGTAAGTGAAACCAAGTCATCTTCATGTGATTTGACAAGTTGCATGTTGTGTGCGGCAGTTAATTTGGTGCCCTTACAACAACTGGTAACTGGTACTTTCAGGGGAAGTAAGAGATAAACTTTCTCAATTACCAGAAGTAGAAGTTTTGTGTTTTTTGAAAAGTGTTCAAGCACATTATATCGCTGGTGCTAAATATTGTGTGGTAAAAGTAATAACAGACTCAGTGTTTCCAAAACAAGCACTTGGATTCCTCAATCAACTGGGAAAAAACTTTGAAAGACGCTGTCGATACATTAGGAAAATCACTATGGATATTCTAGACGATCAGCTTGCTGATGAATGGAAATGCCTACAGTTAGAAAATGAACCATCGGAGAGTGAAGCGGCATCATCATGTATTGATAGTTACTAGGCTTATTTCATAAGACTGAAGAAATTGGATAGTTCACCAAGATTTCTTCTTTTATCCAAAGTAATTAAAACTGCACTTAGTTTATCTCATGGGAATGCAGATATTGAATGAAGATTCTCCATATCAAAAAATGTTCTTACAGAGGAAAAAAAAACAGATGTCTTGTAGGTCCTTAAACAGCATCCTCATGGTAAAGGATACATTTAAGTTTTATATATTATTACACTAAACCTTATCTTGTTTCTATTACTAAGACACTATTAACTTTGGTTCGAAATGCTCATAACCACTAAAAGGCTTATCTTGAACAGAGAGTAGCCAGAGAGAAAGAAGCAACGCTGAAGGAAGAAGAAATTGCAAAGAAAAAAAAAGAAAGGTTAAAAAATGCAAGAACTGTGAAAAAAAAGTATTGAAGAGATTGAAAGTACACTTTCAGAAAAGAAGAGGAAACTTAGTGAAGCCACAGAATGTCTTAGGAAGGCACGGAAGAAAGGTGACCTTAAGGAAGCTTAAGTTGCTCAAGGAATGTTGGAAGGTGTGTTTTTGAAGAAGGAAGAAAGCAAAGAAGATAAAGTTATTCAGACGCTTGAAATAACTGTTGGAAAGAAGACAAACGCCCTCATTACTACGTTCTTTACTGCTCATTCTAAAAAGAGTTGAATATTGCAATGGCTGCTAAGCACAATAAGTTGTCTGTTTCCTTTTTATATTTTTGTTTTAGATAATATGTTTAGTGAATACTTGTGTTTAATATACTGTACTAATGATGGAAAGTTTTGCTTAAGTTATATGTTTTATTTTGTTGTAAGTATCTGTAATCTTCTTTAAATTATATGAGTTATGTTGTATGTTCCATGTTCTCGGTGCTTGTGAAATTAAAATTAATAATAATGTCTAACTGTAGCTTAAACTCCACATATTTTTGTACTGATTGTAAAATATATTTTCAGTGTTCGTTAAATTTTCAAGTTATCTAACAAGTCTGTTCCTAAAATTATATTTACATTATTTTTGGCCTTAACTGGTACATTGCTATTTAAAAAATTTGTTGATATTTTAGTTTTTCTTGGTGACCAAGGCTTGATGTTCGAAGTATCTTTTTTAGATATCTGTAGGTCTACAAAGTCTCCTTTTTTAAGGTTTTAGTCTACAAATTGTCTTTTTTTAAAGCCAGATGTCACTCCTCCCCCTGCAAGCACAATCTGGCTTGTTGGCTGGGGGGAGTGAATGGGTATTGGCTGGTGTGGGCAGTCTGGAGGGGTGTTATCTATTTTTAGCCATGCATTTTTTACAGCACATCACTCAACAAGAAAAATGCAACGTAGACAAGAAATAAGTAGAATAAATGCATTTTTCAGCGGCAAGACATGAAACTTGTCTTCTCATTAATTGGCATTGTTACACCAGGGCAAAGGGTTTGGAAGAGAGATGTACGCTACTACAGTATTGTCCATTACCATTGCTATGTGCATGTCAGGTTGTTAACTGCATGGCTCATATAAGGGCATGTGGAAGAGTGTGAGAGGAAAGTGCGGAAAAGGAGGGTGAGGAGATAAGGCAGCCTTAGTCATCACGTCTCACATATGTCGGTGTTGCGCGGGCAGCCTAACTCCCCGGATGTGCATCATCTGTATTCTAGCCAAAGTTTCTAACATTTTTCCAGTTTTTTTTGTTTCACAGCTGCATTTCACCAATTTATGATATTCTCAATACATTATTGTTTAATGTACGCAAAATTAATTTTAAATAATGTTTTACTGCAATCTGTTGCACTTTGCTTAGCTGTGTACAATTTTTAAAACATTAACGTATTTTTATTTTTCCAGGGTTCCTGGAAATTATGTCGTTAGATCTCGGAGGTTTACTGTACCACATAAAGAAAGTTTTTTTCGATAGTCTAAATCTAGAAGAATAACCCCATCTCTCACCCTCTCTAGCTTAAGAACCTTCTGGAGACTTACATTGCTCTACACTGAAAAATTTCACAACCAATAACCATACAACAAGGCGACAAAAATTAGTTGGTGGAAATCTCTTGGAATAAAATCCATGGAGAAATAAGTTGCCCATAGTAAAACTGCAAAACGAGGTAAAGCTGAGATTATTTTGCAAAGTCCAATTATGTTGTATGTATGGTTATGGATTTTAGGACTGTAATGTCCAATTATGTTATATTTATGGTTATTGGTTTTAGGACTATTGTCGTTTTACATTTTTACTGTGCAATGTGATAGTTGCAGAACATAACTTACACATGAGACAAGTTATTACAGACACTGAAACTGAAATTTTTGTGTCACATTAATGCAAACACTGGTCATTCCCATCGGGCAGGACGTCAAAATAACTGCACTGTGAGAAGTTGGAAAATAAAATTTGTTTATGTCACTTGTCTTAATGCAGTAAAACATACAAAATCCTGAATTGCAACCTAAAAAAATGTTTTAAGGTAATTTTACTGAACCTGGAACGACAGTTTTTTGTAACTTTGATACTATTAAAGATAAAAGTTTTATAGATACCTTTCGTGTACTGTCTGAAAAGTAGGCATATCTTAGGCTGCAAACATTGTTTATAATGCTGTACGTACACACATTTAACACAGTATGAACAAAAGACAGAAGCACAAGTACTTACATGTTGGTACTTGACATACACACAAATACAGAGGACGATACAAAATCGCAGAAGCGAATATCGTAATGTTTTGCTGCTTAGAGCAGCTTCCTCGGGTGAAGAGACTTGCCAGCCATGTTTCTTTGCCTGAGGAAACTGCTCTAAGCAGTTAAACGTTGTCATGCACACTCCCGCGATTTTGAGTCGTCCTCTGTATTTGTGTGTATGTGTCAAGCACTAACGCGTAAGAACTTTTGCTTCCTACTTTTGTACATACTGATAGCCTAACTGCCTCTTCATATCATTTATATTACATACTTAATAACATGCATGTTGGGTGACTCACATTTTACATTAATCGAGGACTTACTGTATGTGTACAAACATTTAGGTCCGACATTAGTATTTATGTTATCTATGCACCTAGATCAACAATGTAAAGAATCTTGAAGGATAAAAAAAATTTAGTAGAGCCCCAATTTAACAAACTTGGGAATAACGAGAACAGAATTTAACAAAAAGATTTTTGGAACCTTAAAAAAATAACAAAAAAATGTATGAATTAAGTGACTTTGATTAAATAAAATATAAATTGTAATGTAAGTCTATTAAAAATACTACCACTGGTTTGCCTACTGTACTGGGTACACTACCCCTCCTAAACCACTGGTATTCGTTGCTCCGGCTAGCTCAACTTCGAATGCTCAAATTTGCTCAATTGGGGTCCGATAGTAGGCATGAGATTATTTAAAAATAATAAAAACTGTTCTGTGCGACATTGTTTACTTCAAATTTAACTTAAAAAAAAAATCTTAATGTAGACCATGTCATCGGTCGGCGGGCCCACGTGGTTTACACCACCATCATATTATTGCGATTCTCAATTTACAGGTCCCTCAACCAGCATAGCACTGCTCGAAGCTGCCACTCGGCTTGAAATTTTCGAATAGACTAGACGATCACAGTTCGGCAGAAAAAATTTTACCGCGACCTTAACTTCAATTATCATTCGGCCTCCTAGCGGCCATTTCCTCCAAACACAACTAACTTGTAGCGAGTTTTGATGCAGAAGAAAGCAACCAGCTCGCGATCTTGTGGCCACATCGTCCAGCAGTGCCATCTGGCGGATCTACTTGCCAACCACTATCTTTTACACTTTCACATTGTATTTTATGTATTAGAATTATTGATGGTGAGAAACGTGTGATTCAGAACTTAAAAATATACTGTTCTATCAAATTACAGATATAAATAAATATCTTAAAATACCAGGCTAGCTCAACATTATGCGGAATGATACATAAATTTTGCCTGTGACAAACATAAAAAAAACCTTTCTGCTGTAGTAAAATAAATATAAGTTCAAATTTGTTCTGAACATACTCCTAGGTTAGGCTGAATAAAACTTATTTTGTCAAACATATAAATTCAGACAAACTGTGACTGACCTAACCTCTTGATAGTTATGGCCCACCGCCTTGACCCATTATTACACCTTTTAAGTAACAATATTAATTAACATTTTATTCAATTTTACAATTTTCAGCAATCTTAAACTTTTGTTATATTTATTTATTTTCCAAGTTCCGAGTATGAGCTTGCAGAGGGCCACACACGAAACCTCAAGTTCATATTATATTTTATTTAACTTATTTCTTGATATTGGCACACACAAACTTATGTTTATGGTATTGGGTTCACCTGGTGACATTGCTGTGGTACACAAGGGGTAAAAGGGAGAAATATGTTGATGTTGGGCCACTTGCACTGCCCCATGGCACATACCCCCCCATGTATCACACAATGCTTACCTGGGCCACAATGCTCTCATCATATCAGCAAGCATGCAGTCGTCAAGGTGACTAAGTAATTTGCACCCACCAAACGTGGTACCACAACTATTAGGAAAAAAATGCATTATAGTAGATAAATTTACTTTAAATAAAATAATAAAAAAATATATACTGTCTGAAATAAATGTGGCTGGGTGCATCACACTACAAGCTTCAATGGACACCACCATGCGTATTTAAATATTATTTTACTGTTCTTTCACAAACTTTAAATTCAGTTTTCATTGCAATTTTTTTTTTTTTCATTATTCATGGGAATTTCTTGAATTTTGTTAGTACAGCAGGTGGGGGAGAGATGGAAAGATTGACAGTTTGGCCATATTAGTCATTACTGCTCACATGTAGATGGCACGCGGGTGGCCTAACTCACCACGTGCACACTTGCCGAGCATTCACTGGAAGTCCTCTCACGGCTGCGGCTTACCTGTTGACCTTAACTGTGTTTTGTTATTGTTATGAGTTAACAGATGTTTTTAAAATTACCTTAAGTTGCAATGAAATATGCCCAAGAATTTAACTGTTTTCGGGGGAAGGGGTGAAAAAATATGAAGTCGGATGTAATGAAACATCAATTTAGAGAAAACATTTTCGGGTCCCGTGGCATTTTGTTAGATCAGGGTTCTACTGTATACAGCGAAATGCCTACACGAAACGTAAAAAATATTTACAATTTTAATTTACATGGAACAATTTTAAATTGTAAAATAATATCAACTATAATATAAATGAAGTATGTACACAAAAAGTTTGTACTTGTCTGGCACTAAAAAATTCATTGCAGTGCATACACTTCATCAGTCTGTGCTTCGCACTGAAGCCTAATGTTCTGCATGAGGTATGGTATTTTTTCACGGTCAGGAAGATTGGTCCATTCTTGCAGGTTGATGTGAACAACTGTGTAACCCAGTGCTTCAAGTGTCTTGCCAATCAGAGCATAGTAACCTTTCAGGCGACTGCAGTTCACTGCGTAGCAACTTGGTGGATGACAGAATATCATGACCCTGAAACAAATGTACAGAAAACTTTCTAACTGTTGGAAGCAAAACCGTAGAACTTTTTTGAACTGTTGCAGGCTACAATTTTTTTAAATACATACTAAAACACTTCGAAATGCCCTGCTTAACATTTTCTTTGGTACTTTTCTGCTAAATATTAGAATTATTATTACACAATACCCTTACTTTGTTCCATATATCAATCAGCTGCTGCATTTAGTTGGGTTTACTAGTATTTTATCAGCAATGTGGTACACTGGTAACAAAACACTGGATTTACATTCGGGAAAGAATTGACTAGATTCCTGAACTGGCCAACCAAATTTCACTTTTCCATTGTTTTCTGTAATCAGTCTAGACAATGATGGGATGGATTTTTACGCTAGGGTCAAATCATTTCCAATTTTTGCACCCTCCACCCCATCCTTAGTTTTCTCCAACCAAGGTCTTATGCTGTTCAGGGGCACTTAAAATACAGTAAATTGGGGTTACTTTTGACACACGTGGCTCGTTTTGTCCACCGCTGCACTAGGAGTACTGGGCTACAAGTGCATATTTCTAGAAGGTCTTTAGGATAGAGAGCATGAGAGATTGGTGCAATCCTTCTAGAGTGATTTGTAACAGAGCTATCCTCGATCCAGCGAGTGACTACTGGATGAGCCAACAAGGAAAAACTCTATAACTAACTAGCGCAGGGCATCACCTTTATATAAATAGAGAGTAAGGCAGATATCACTCGCCTTATTGGATATTAGGAGGTTGGTACACAAGGTAATCTCATGAAAGGAGAAAGGCAAAGTAATTCAGTTTCATAGGGTGTTTATATTCATGAACACAAGTTCCAGTACTCCTCACAGCATGATGAATATAACACTTTCTTTGGTACAAGATCTACAATCAGGGTTTGAGTCAATCACAATTTGATGACATACATTATTACACTGGGGTCTCAATATGAGATAGACAATAAGGGTATGAACTAGAGGAATGACACATTGATAGAGACCCTGAAATTTCGCGCGCGAAATTAATCGCGAAATTCAAGTCTCGGCGCGAAATACACGTCTCGGTGCGAAATTCATATCACTGAATGAAGCTCACGAAATTTCACGAAAATTAAGTATTTTTTGTGCTTAAAAAACGAAAATATAACATACGTAAACGTAACAGTTACGGTAATTCACTGCACACTTGTTGCGCCTAATTAAGTTGAAAAACGAACTAAAAAGTACTTCATTGTAACGTGGCAATGTTTTGTTTACGATTCTGCGCCACAGATGTTAACTACGTTCGGTACAAACTACAATGCAATGCTCAAACTTCACGCAAAATGGCTGCCGTATAATCGACTATAGTGCCAGTACATGCCACCATACGTACGTGCAACAGCCCTAGTAGCAACAATGTTGCATAGACGTTGCAGAAACGTAGAAAAGTGACAAGGTTGCAGTAACGTTTCTGCA
>PNEQ01004928.1:23303-38057 GCA_003012365.1 Medauroidea extradentata | reverse complement strand
TTTAATGTAAATTTCTCTACTCGCATCCCCAATTAATAGGTTGGATCCCGCCGTATACACCCTTATACCTGGTTAAGTTGGCCTACTTAATTGGTTATAAACAGAGAGAAAAAAAAACATTAATTAAGACAAAAAAGAAATTGAAAATTACAGTATGATAAGAGGCCAAGTAAGTGCTACGTGCCAGTGCACGTCACAATATTTTAACCTCTTTTGTCTGGACTTCTTGTGCCCAGGAGAGATTTATTTGCCTTGGAAGCAGGCGTGTCAATAAACCAATTTGTTTCTGTTAACATTTCCTGACACAGGCTTTACAAAGTTCGTGTCTTTTCCTGCTAACAGTAATATATGTGTAGGTAAATTCAAAGTATGTAACAGAATTTATCTCTGTAGATCATGATGATGATGATGGTAATAATAATAATAATAATATGTAATAATAATAATTGCATAGCCAAAACATGAACAATTTAGTTATGTCAACTTTCACTATTACATTAACAAGGAAAAGCAAGTTATGTAGACTTAACTCAGTTTTCCATAACAGTAGGTTAAAAAATGTACTGAACTCGTTTTTACTTTCCACCAACAATGCCCTCTGTTGATGTAACTCTGTTTTCTATGGTAACAAACAGCAGTATCTAACTTTTCCTGGACATAACCCAATTTGGCAATATTTTGCCTTAACGAATCCTTCTTCCGTAACACCGCAGAATTTTACACACTGCTCATGGTCACATAGGTAGAATTAAAATGCCAAAACAACTGTGACCTTTAAACATACATGAAAGAATTTTGTGATAGTAACCTAAAATACTGGCTGAAAGAAACAGTACAATAAATCTGCGCAAACAGAAACGCCAATATGAACATTGTGTACACTACTACTCTACAGGAGGGAGGGAAAGGCTGGTGTGCGCAGAGCAAAACCGGTGAAGGTTTTTAATGTAAGTTGTTGGACGATAGTAGCTATGGCATCTGCTACCTCAGCTGGTAACTGCAGAATTATGTAATGAGGACTGGCTACCATGCTCCCTACTTAGGTGAAATATCTGGAATCAGTAAACAACCTACATTGGTATGTGAATGGTATAGTAATTGTATTTAGTGTTGAAGTGAGGTTAGAGGGTTTTATGGGCCTTTAACAACACTGTCTTAAGAGCCGATGAGGGTGAAGTGAGGTGAAGGGACAACACAACAGTTGTGCCCGAGCTGGGACTCGAACCCTGGAACCTCTTGCACTGTAGAACGGCGTCTAACAGACTGCGCTGTGGAGGCTGGCTTTAGTGTTGAAGTAGAACAGAAGCCATCAGTGTAACTTTAATCTCTAAGGAAAATCTGTGTATTGCACAACTAAACTTAGGAAGTTGTTTACAATAGAAGCAGATATCAATGCATTTGGAGTAGGGTTACCAGACATCCTCTTTTACCCGGACATGTCCTCTTTTTAACGCCTCGCAAATTGTCCGGCTGGGTTTCACAAAAATTGGCCAAATGTCCTCTTTTTCAAGAACAGACAGCCAAGATGTATTTTTTATATGGTGTCTGTGTCACGAAATGTTTAGGAATGGTGCCAACAGGCCTCACGCTTACGTGCAACATCTTTGCTTTGGAAATCATTACGTTGTAGGTTTATTATACATAAATATGTTTACAGAAACTGCGATTGTCAGCCTATGTTGAATACTATTTCAGTGTGTTTTATTTTGTCGTGCTAACATACGTGGAGTTTCTTACTAGAAATTATGTTTGCTTTTTTAAAATTTACTCTATTACACTACAAGATAATAAAGTAACTAATTTATACATATGCATCAAAAAAATTTTTATGTTGTACTTCGAGTGCTTTTTTTGTGTCCTCTTTTTTAATGCTTTGAACAAGTATTTGTCCTCGTTTTGGGTTACACTGATGTGGCAACCCTAACTTGGAGTAGCAAAATGTAATGTGTAGCAATGATACCAACAGAACACAATCACAACTGTAGGTATAACAAAAGCATTATTTGAAGTTTTTTTTCAATGATCTTTCAGAGCAAGTAATGTACTTACACCTGACCATCCACAGGCACCACAAACTCCTCCACATACATCCTAGAGGACGGATCCTGCCGAGGGGTCTGGTTGATAGCAATGGGGAAGCCACCTTTCCGCATCACGACCACGTGATCTGCAATGTCAAGACGACAGATTGTATATAAAAAAAAAACGGTAGCAACATGGTCACATACCAGCTTCTGAAAGGAATTATCACAAGCAATAATGTGCGAAGTAGATAGTGTACAGCCATAAAACCTAAATAACATATGTAATTTATCAACCTGAAATAACATGAGGAAAAGTAGTGCAAGAAAAAAATAAAAACCACAGAATTTGTCTGAATTATCAAATATTTACAACAAGAAATCATTTGCTAGTTTTAGCAGTCAGAATTTTCTTTCCAGCAATGTGCTTTTGAAAAATTGCCTAATTTTCACTAGATATTTATTTGCTCAATTGAAATCCCACAAAAACGCACATACCCGCACGTACACACAGACACATACACAGCAACTTCATCAAATAATTTTTTTTTTTAAAAACAAAGGTTTACTTTTGATATTTATTTATTTTACATTTATAGTTCCCTCGACTGCGTCAAAGCAATAGTAGAGGAACACTGTACAAATAACATTAATACATACATGAAAAAAAAAAACTATAAACGTCACAGAGAAAAACACACTACCCAGACAACCTACTATACAAGGACATAATAATAACAGGCAAACACTAAACAAACGAACAACTAAACAATACGCTATTGACCGCAGTCACATTGAACAAGTGAGGTAAATATCAGAAAGTGTCTGGTAATGACATACATGTTCTAATAACTATTAATTGATATCACTGAAAAACAAAGCAATTGGAAGGGAGTGAAAATTTTACGGGGAAGGACTGTTGAATTGGTTATAATTAAATATGTGGAAGTAAAATTGGTGATGCAGTATTGTAATCAAGCTGTTTAAAATATGTATTTATTATAATTGTTACGTACAAAAGACAGAAGCACAAATACAGATGTGTTGGTACATGACAGATACACACAAAAATATAGAGGACGACACATAATCGCGGAAGCAGGAATTGTGACATTTCGCTGCTTAAAGCAGCTTCCTCGGGTGAAGAGACATGGCTGACTGCGGCGTAGCTGCTGATGCACCTGGCGGCCAGTGGTTGAACTTATATGAGGCGGGAGATTCAAAAGAGTCAAATATTATGAATAAAAAGGGACTCCAGACGTAATAGTTTAATAGAGGATTTATCTTTTATTTTAACTGAAAAAGTCTGTTAGATAAATAACTGGAAAATATTTTAATGTAATTGTAAGTTAGTCCTATTGCTTCCAATTTTTTGATCAGAATTGGGTGACTTACTGTATCGAAAACTTTGGATAGTTAAAGTACTGTAAATAGCATCAACTTGATTATGTGAAAGGACATTGTGATACATGGGGCACAAAAATTCTGTTAGATTGGATACTGTTGATCTGAGGGTGGGGGAGGAGAATCCATGTCGATAGTAAAAAAGCATGTTTTGCCTATGGAACAATAGATGTGTGAAAAATTTTTTGAATACTTTTGAAAAGGTACATAAGAGAGATTGGTCCGTAGTTGTTGATATTGTGGATATGTATTTCTTTTTTTGTTAATTTGAATGACGATGGCTTCTTTCCAAAGTAAGGGTTAAACCCCGGTTTGAATGCTTGTGGAAAAAATTGTTCATCATTTATCTTTATTGTGGTGATTGGGTTGATGTCTTGTTTAAAAATCTTTGATGTAGTATTTGCTTTGCTGTGCATCTATATGTAGTGTGAGAAGAGCATTTTGTTTCTTTCTAGTTTCTATTGTTTCTTTTTTGTTGGTGTCTCTCGTTAAATTTGAATCTTCATTTGAACAAATAAAACATTTGTAATTAATAACTATTGAACATAAATTTTCATCATGTATCACTGTATTTTAAGCAGCCTTAGAATAAAACAATCAATTCAGACAGCATTTATGTTGTTAATATTGTGTAACTATCATGTAGGGGAAGGCTTGGTAAAATTGGACGTAAAGTATATTTAACAATGGTGGAACTAAACGCTCCGTGCTATCACAAACAGTTTACTGTATCATGTTCCTGGAAAATATATGTGTTTATTCAAAAATCAAACTGTTCATCACAAAACAAATATTTATGTGGGTGTGAAAAACCTGTTACTGCACCTTTAACTCATCATCTACGTTGAGTTGAGGAATGTTTTATATACTTACGAACATTGTTTCCCCCTCATTTCTTTTCTACTCAATGATTTTCAGGTTGATGTGAGGTTGTTTACACGAACTTAAATGAGTTATCTGGTACATGTGCAAAAATTTCTCCCTTGTGAACAATGAAGATCATTGTCACAATTTATGCATCTGCCTATCATTTCAGAACTGTAACTGAGTGGCAGGATGAACTTTCCATAGTTATGAGAATTATTGCCACCTGACCTGACACATTATGTAAAATTTCTGTAATTTTGTCCATTTGGATGTGCTTGTACCAGAGATCCTGTTTCGAATGATCATGCATTGTCAAAGGCTATGCAGTGGTTATGGATCAGCACGGCTCCCAAATACTCCTAGTACTTATGGAGTTTCCCCTACCATGCCACAAAGTCAATGTCATCAGCACAAAAGAGGGTGCTATATTGTTGCAACTCTATGGAAACCTTATTTTGCTTTGCTTTATGTATGATTTTGTCTTCTCATCCATACCTAAAATAGGCAGTTAATTTATTTTTGCTTATAATTTGAAGAGTATTATTTGGGATATAAGTATTTTCAATTAGGATCTTGGAGATCTAGAAAGTTTTACTGAGCTTATAGTCACTTCAGAATTTGTGAATTCTTTTGCAGGCAGTAATCCGGTAGCATGGACAGGATAATGGCCTTGAAGTCCGAGTAGGCAGGTGAGGGGGAGGTGGTGATAAACCGTGCGTGTTTGTGTATTTTCAAGGTGCAGTGGGTGCACTACAAGTTTCTATCACTCCCCTGTTCCTCGCTAAACTTCTGTAGTTAAGGCAGGCACCCAGAAAGTGTGTTTCTATCCAGTCTACCGCCATTGTGCAGAACAGGTATCCGTGACACAGAACAGTGCTGAGTATCAATGTCCTTGAGTGACAAAGACAGTGAAGGTTTGTGTTACGAGTATTGTCGATGTGCTCAGTGGCGGCCGGTCAATGTTTTGAGCTCAGTGCTCTGAATATAATGGTCTTCACCCCCTCCCCCTCTAAATCGCTATACTTTCTTTTCCTACTAATAGTCATAATATTAACACAAAGGCATAGAACTTTTGCTTTACATGTATTGAGAAAGTGCACTGCGTTCCATGGAAACCAGTAATATTATACTAAGTTATGCATCTCGTCAATGTAGCCAATAAAGTGTGTTTTAAAAAACTTTCAACTTAAAGAATTAAAGTTTTGTATTAATTGTAATTTCTAATTACTCTTGTCTTCTTTGAAAAAATTATGTTTAACAATATTCTCAGAGTACGTCTGATCAGCATTATAAGATGTCAAACGTCTTTACCAGCCATAATACACAGCTGTTGCATGGCATAGTCTGCGCCTTCATGTACGTTTGAAACCTGCCCAACAATACAAAACTGGTTTAACTTGCAAAGAGAAAAAAATGCCTACAGAGAGTTTGTTGTGAGTAGCCTACTTAAAACAAAAGCCCTGTTTAATTTATATTTTTAGCCAGTTTGTATATTTCTGCTGCATATTAGCAAAAATATTACCACGCGTTTAAGTTATTATAGTGTTAAAATCTTCCCCTTTAATAACAAATGTTACATGCTTAACAGAGGTTGGTGAAACCGAGCCATGGACTTTTTTTTGTGTGGCTACATTACACTGCTCCAAAAAATGTGTTTTAAAATGTATAGGTGTACTCGTTAAATACACAAGCAACTAACGACAAGTTAGTATAAATACCTGCGAAGTAACTTCTATAGCCTACAATCTCAGTTTCTGTACATTTGTTCTTACTGCATTACCTCTGTTTCCTCGCGATTATTATGTACCCGATTCGTAGATAAAACGCCACCAATTTCGCATGTGAGACGTCTTAAGACTACGTTAAGAGTTCAGCTTGTCTAAATGCAGACGTAATTTTATAACACATGCGAAGTAGGCATACACATATTTTCAGCCCCGCATCGGCATATCATTTTGATACGATTAAATAAATATTCCGAAAACTATAAGTTAATAACTCCTTCAATTATGAAAAGTAGACGTTTCATGTGCTTGTCCACTCTGAAATCAGCACATATACTGCACAGCTCGTTTTATTACCAGCTAGGCCTTAGGTCTACCGTATTTGTGATTACAATTTTAGTACGAAACACGTAAGTAAATGTGTACAGTTCGTACCATGCCACGTTCAGGAAACAAACCTGCCACTAATAAACCACGGACACAAACCTTAAAATACGTTTCCGCCTACGATAAAGCAACACAGAATTTGCACAAAATGAATCAATATTGTATAATTCGACTTACCAAATTATCCCATCATAAAGCGTCGGTAATGTATCCATTGCGCCAAAGACTAATAACATAGATTCTGCAGCAGTTCATTATTTATGCACAGTATCATGTCACTCACACCCGCAACTTACAATAATAATACATAGTAACGTACTATTCATAAAAGTTATGCTAAGTCAGCTACACGTCCATGCGACACCGAATATCACTTTGTTTACAAGTCTGCAATGTACAAACACGTGCGCGACGCGAGCGGCCATCATTGTCCACGCGCTGACGTAACTGTCGCGCGCTTGCGCAGTAGATAGCAGGGCTACTCTGCTCATTGCACGGAGCAGGTGTTGATAAAGGCGAGGTTCCCGCGTCTCTCTACACCTCTGGCAAGGACAGGGGGTAGGAAAGAGGAGTGACAGCCGTGCGCTAGTCCGTGGGAGCACCGAGCCAGGTTTACACCATAGTAAAGGGCGGCTTACACGAACGAAATTACTTGAGAAAACTCCGTCCGCCTGTGAAACGTAGCGCAAAGCAGTCAATCTCTTATTAAGAAAGGTTACAAGTATAAATTGCGGCACATTACCTGAAATTTAATAAAAATTACCAAGTACACAATAACTTTGTAAAATTTTACTCAGTGCTACAGCACGAGAGCACGGCCTTACGCACCGCCACTGGATGTGCTGAAGTTTTGGCATGGAAGGTTGTAGAGAAGCAGTGTTTATAAGGCAGTAAGTCATGTCGCATCTGGCTTGGTTTTTCTGGGCTTTTGTCTCTCTTTAGCTTCTCTTTGTTGGGCTGTTTTGTTGCTGCATTTTGCTTGATATTTTTCAGTATGAGTTAGTCATGTGTGCAACTAGAATAGTGAGGCCTCAATGGGGGCAAGGTGTAGGATTAAGTGTAGGGTGTGATGCTAGGTAGGTAGAAGTTTTGAAGTTCAAGTAATTTAAAATGATTGTTTGACAGTCATTCTGGTAGATTTAGTTTGATCAAGGAATTTAATAATACAATAGGTAAATTCTTAGGGTATTAAGCCGTGCAGGAACAAGAGGCCACATTGTTAGCTCGGATGAGTAAACATAAATTAAAATAGCGTTTTCCAAATTCAGATACAAATTTTAGGGTGTACCAGGATGGGATGAAGCCCTTATTACATGAGCAGTTCTGAGGTTGGAATAGTCTTCACTGGAAATGAGCAACTGACCTTTAGTGTTACCATTTAATTTACTTAATTATTTAGTAATTTTTGTTTTCTCTTATGCATGAGATAAAATAGTTGTTTTCTATGTTGGCCAATTTGATACTTTTGTCTCCTGATAAAAAATAAACATTCCTAAAAGTTTCAACATTTTCAGTAAAGTTAGTGATTGTTTAAAATTAACAAGTAATGCTGACGTGCAGTCTAGGATCAAACAAATACAGTTTGTTCTTACAAACTTGATTTTTTTACTTTACTGTAACAATATTCGTTTTCTTTTAGTCACTTTTATATCTAACACTTAATGCACATGAAAAGCCCCTTAATATACACAGTACATATTTTTCAATCTTTATTAATTTATAATAATCAATATTTAAAATATAATCTTTTATTTTAAAACTTACATACTGTAGTAGCTTCCCAGTTGTAAAAGATAATTTGATAAATTTAAACATTTCTTTTCAGCTCTTTGACAGTAACATGAAGTTAATGAATAGGATAGAGAAAGCAATTTCACTACAAAGAGGAAAAATACAGTATTGCATATGGGACACTAGCCTTTGCAGATCCCATATTACCTAGTGACCAAGTAATCATTATTTCTGTATTTAGATTGTTGTAAGTACTCACTCTACCATCCCCATATTATCTCGTGACAGGCTGCAAAGGCAGAGTTGTTTGTTAGTTTAATTTGTGAATGCAGTATGAGTTATTAATTTATCTTTACTATAAAGATCAGATACACGAACACCTGTATTTGTTTTGAGGAGTTTGTTATCGATTACCATCTGAGAAGTTAACGTAGTTACTTAATAATTACAAAGTTCATTTAATTTATTTATTATTTAATATTACAGCCCAGTTCAGGCATTTATTATATCACCACCTCTTAGCCATCAGCCGTCTGTGTCACATGGTAATTGTCATTCACACAGTTATTCTCAAAATTCCCAACATGTACATTTTATTTGAATATTTTCCTTTAAATTTTTAGCTCAGCATCAGTAAATTTATGGTTGGAGTTGCCAGGCATAGATGGGCAGCGGCTCCAGCAATTTAGTTAGCTTACTAGTATGTTTATTTATTTTCTGCCCAACCTTCAGTCTGTTTAAGTGTACTTCTCAACAATATACTACTAGGAAGACGTGCATACTCAATCCTACTCTCAGGTAAAATATGTTTCTTAGATATTGCAACAATAGTTCACTGCCACTGGCCACTACGTAACTATTTTTTAGCTGTCCAAACTATTTTGATTCTATCTTAGTTTTACTTCTAGCAGTTAGAATTACTAAAGCAGTTTGTTATAGCTACAGACTGTACATAATTATTAGTGTTATAGCTACAGATTGTACATAATTATTAGCACTATCACAAAATTCTTTCAAACATTTTCTGAATTGAATAACTAAAATGACAAACTACTCTATTAATTAGCACACAAAACAGAGTTTGACACAACAGCAACTGCAATTAATTCTGTCAATAAGCATATTGAGTTGCGTGATTGGACATTATTTCTTACCAATAAAATGACCCAGCTTCGTGTAAATCCCAGTTTGCACGTAAGATGCACCACCTAGTCCACATTCCAGAGCTCCTTGTAAAGGGAAGTTTTTCATATGGCCTCCATTTTTAGCTGTAGCTTCTTCTATATACCTACGAGGAGGCAGAGTTCCACTGTATGACGGGTACAAGGTAAAGACTACTTGATGCAGTGTGAGTAGCTGTAGAAGATCAAGCAAGTTGAACTCTGTAACCGTAATACATTAACAGCTTACCATTAGTCTAGACAAAATTACGCCTTGATACTGTTATTGTATTACTAGGCTTAAACCAAAATTAAAATAATTTGTTCAGGGGAAAAGTGTCATACTTTGCAATATTTTATTTTATATTAAAAATTAATATCTCCACTATTTCAGGTATGCCAGTCATTTTATTTTTAAAATAAGATTTCTAGACACTAATTCACGCCAAAACTTTTTGCATTTAATAAAAAAGAAAAAAAAAGGTACAATTCTAAAATATTTTTAACATGAGAGATACATCAGATCCTGCTATATTTTAAAAGTTATATGAAAAATTCTGTAACTGGCAGTTTCTGAGTAACAAGTGAATGAATATATTCACATAGAAGATATTAAAATGCTTTATCTTCAATTTCATTCAAATTTGGAGTAAGTTAAATCAATCACTTTTTAATGTACTGTGCCTTTTTTTTTTAGCCCAGCACTGTTTCATTCTTTCTGGTCTTGCTTTCCTTCCTTCTTCAGAGATCTGGATAGTTTGTTTGGATTTGGTCTTGGCTTGGAACCTCCCTTTTTTAAATATTTCATTAACAGGCGAGGATAAATGTTATATTATATTTTCACAGTTCTGCAAAATGGATAGGTAATAAAATGGAAAATGGTTAGTTTTCTTTTCTTACCTATTTTTTTAAATACATTATTCAAATCAACAAAATATCTTCAATAAATGTTCATTAGACTAAGGTGGCATATTAACTTCTTCAATTTTTTGTGGATAGAGTTGACCCAATGGAAGCAGGTTGGTATTGTTAAATAGCTCTGTAGGGTAGTTCTTTTTAATCCACAAAACATTCCCAAATAATAGTTATAAAAGGAGATTTTGTGCTTATATTTATCCCTTAAACATACGAGGAACCTATTAAATTAAAGGACAGAAGGTTGATGTACTCACAGGCTGGTACTTCTTGACAGTCTCACACACATATACAAGGATAAACACAATGTTGCACGGGTGCACAATGTTTCGCTATCCAGGCCAGCTTCAACAGGTGGCAAGTTCAGGTACACTGAGTAATGGCGGCGGTGAAAGCGTGGTTGGTTACCCTAGTGGCCAGAGAGCAAACTAGGGCGTGGTGGGGAAACTCAAAAAGAAGAGATGTGGGGATGTAGTGGTATTCTAGTGCTACGGTTGTGATTATCTGATGTTGAGACCTGGGGGTTGTCGAGATTTATTAATGTATTTATGGCTAGTTCCCAGTGCCTTAGTTCTGAGATATTGTTTGAGGACTCTCACTACTTTGGTGTTATACCAGTAGTCAAAGTTCTATTTTTGTGATGCAGCATGTGCTAACTGGTTTGTCAAGTAGGTCCTCTTTACCGGCTATGGCTTGCTTTGTGTCTGCTCTATGACAATTCATTCTTTCTCAGAGTGTGGTAAAAGAAGTGAAGGATTGATGGATGGCGCAGGAACCACAGCGTGGTTTACCGCAGGGATGGGAACATTTGGGTGTTATGGTAGTGTTGTTGGATGTGGTTGGCTGAAGTTTCTGACGGACTAGATCATTGCGGAGGTTTGGTGGGCATCTGAAGATTAGTCTGGGATGCTTAGAGAGCAGGTTTTTATGTAGTTTGTGATGCAGAAGCAAGGATTTTATGGCAGGATTTTTAAATAGTTATCAGATTGTAAATGTTCTCATGATATGGAATTATCAGAAGTATCTCTGTACTTGTGGCCTTGGTTTTTGTCTCTGTGTTGGAAAGGCTCCACATATTTGGTTGTGAAATAGGTTTTCAGGGTAGCCCTATCAAGGAATGATTTGGCTATTTGTTTACACTGTTAGTTAAGGTTAACGTGAGTGGAGCATATGCGTTTGGCTCTGGTGGAGAGACTGTATGGTAGTGATTTCTTGACATAGTGTGGGTGGTAACTGTTGAAATTGAGGTATTGCAGGTTATTGATCGGCTTGGTGTGCACAGAGGTGTGAATGGTGTCATTGTGTAGGTTTAACTCAACGTCTAGGAATACTGCATGTTTTTGTGAATGTGACCAGGGGAATTTAAGAGGGCTATGAGTATTCCGGTTTTCCAGGAACTGAGCGAGATTGGTTTTAGTAGAGACCCATTTAATTAAGATGTCATTGATGAAACACATCCAGTAAAATTTTTTTGGGGTGGTCTGGTGGCGGAGGAGATTGATTTTTAGTTTTCCCACGAACAGATTAGCATAGGATGGGGCCATGCGGGTACCCATGGCTGTGCCTTTGATCTGAAGGTAGTGGGTGTCTTGGAAACAGAAGCTATTGTTAGTTAGGAATAATCTCGCAAGTTCAACCAGGAATGCTGTCGTGGATTTACTATTGGGTGGTCTTTGGTTGCGGTAGTATTCAATGTCAGGCAATCCTGATGAGTGGGGGGTGTTGGTGTAAAGAAATGTGACATCTATGGTGACCAAAGGCATCTTGTAAAATTTTGTTGAGGTTTTTCAGTTGTAGGAAATGGCCAGTGTCCGTTACGTAGGATGTTACTTTTCTTTCATCGTTGGTAGAATAGTAATAAAGGCATGACAGGACCTTACTTTGTAAAGAAAAACCTATAATAATAAGTCATTCTTATAATGTATTCCTAAATAGACAAAATGTATGTAATAATGATTGTATTAAAATAATTGCAACCCTTAACTTTTAGACCAAGTTTATAAGAAAAACATTTTACACCAAACGGAAACTACCATTTTTAAAAGCCCTATACAGCAGATGTTAGATGCCACGTTTGAGGTACGGGACAGGTAAGCAATAAGAGCAAGACTGGCCCGTGCGTCAACAACCGTGATGCCCTTTCTGCACGAGGCGCAAAAACGGTATGCTGTATTTTGGTTGGTGGCATTTTCCTGTGGATTTTAAGAGGTGACCCTACTTTTTTATTTATGAAAAGCGCATAATAAAGTCCAGCACATGCTTCTCTATTTTTGTTTTACAATTCCAATTAGAATATTTACGTGACAGCAGTCTTGAAAATTTTTTTTTAGCCATTGTAAGGTGCCCTGAAAATATGTTTCTAAGCACGATACCTCGAAAACAAAAATAGAGAAGCATAGTTTGAGATGTGGATTCTTTTCGTTAATAAAGATAATGACACATGTTTAGTAGTATTTCTTTAAAAAACTTTCTTCTAACACACTGCAACAATGTTCAAGCATCAGCTGTATAGGGCTCTTAAACCAGTCAAATTTATAATCTTTCTTTTATGTCCAAGTAAAGAAATATACATAAATATGAGGCAAGCATGCTTCCTTCTATAGTCTGCAGAAAAAAATAACTCACCATTACAATTACTATTCACTGGTGTTGCAATTGTATGGCATATGTAATGGAACAGATTTTATATAAAAATTTTGTTTTCTTGTTAATGCATTTTATTTACATGAATTACTGTAAAACACTTTTGTGATATATCTCTAGAGATGAGCTCCAAACGTTATTTCTACTTCGGTATGATTCCAGTTAGTGTTACCGATTGATAAGTTATTTTAAGCAGTTACCAATTATCGCTGTGACAGCTCGCAGTTACTTATCACTAGGCCAGCTCTTTTGCTAACAGTTACTGAAGTAGTCATGATTTATTGACTATGTATGAAGCTAGATGCTATTATCAGTATTTGCACATGATGTAACTGTGGTTGTGTTTCAGATTAAAGGTTCTGCAATACTGTTAACATCAAAATATTTATGAATACTATACAACAAGACATTAGAATGACTTTTTGTTTTTTATGTAAAGAGAAGCCTATCATGCCTTCATTGTTAATTTACCAATCAGCTGTACCTGAAAGCGAAAAGGATGTAAGTCCACTGTCATAAAACTATCAAGTGAATAATAATAAAAACTATTCTAACAACTTAAACGGCTGTTTTGAGATCTAGTAAAGCATATTTTTAACTGACAAAATACCCGTGCTGTTACTTATTTTTTTATTTCACAATAATGTGTCACAATAAGGGTTTTGGTTTTAGGTTTTCTTGCTCTACTGAAAAATAATGTTTGTGTGACTTCCATCCTTTTCACTTTCAGGTACAGTCAAAGAAAAGTAATATTCTAGTTTCATATTTCACACAGTAATTCCTGCACACGAACATATCCTTAAATGTATATAACATTTTTAAGATATACCTAACTAGTTACAGTGGAACCTCGTTAATACAAACCCTGTTAATACAAAGTTCTCATTAATACAAAGTGTTTTTCTTTCTCCCCTGGAATGAGGTAAGAAATTGAATACTACCTTTGATGCTTCATAAAAATTTTCTTTACTGATAAAACAATGTAATACCAAATTTACTTGTTAAATGCAACCATTGGGGTGGTAAAAATGTTTGTATTTTGGGTATAAACAACCTGAAAATTTTTTCGCAGAAATTCTTGTATTTTTATAAACACCTGTTAATACAAACCTCATTATTACAAACTGCACAATTTTCGGTCCCCTCAGGTTTGTATTAAAGAGGTTTGACTGTAATCATATTATTTGTGCAAGTCAACAAAAAATATAAAGTGGATACCTCTTGCAAGAATTTTGTCCAAAAAGTCTTCACTGAAGACTCGTTCCACAAGAGTAGCTGAGAAGCAGTTTAGAAATGCCAAGTCCAAAGCAAATTTGATCCAAGGTAAATCTAATTTCTTATCCTAGTGAAAATAAAAAAAAATTCATACAAATCACTAGTAGAACAATGATTTCACCAAACAGAGAAGTAAAACCTAGAAAAACAGACAAACATTAACTTACAGCAGCAGGGAAAACCAAGAGAATATAAAAATTAAAAAGTATAAGGTATTTTTCCAATGGTTACTGTAGTAAGAGCTATAAACAGATGACATTTGGACATAGTTGCAGCGTGTTAGGAGAAAGTATTTTTAAATAAATACTACTAAACGTATGTTCAATACCTTTACCTATGAAAAGAAAACGCATTTAAAACTATGCTTGTCTGGCACCTCAAAATGGCTAAAAACTGCTTTTTCAAACAGCTATCTCGTAAAAAATACCAACCAAAAAAAAAAAAAAGAGGAGCACACATTATACTTTACTATGCAGTTTCCATAAACTAAATAAGAAATTAGGGTCACTACTTAAAGTCCCTAAGGCTCTTATTGCCTGCCTGTTTTCGTATCTCAAACGCGGATCTAACCCTGCTGTATAGGGCTCTCAAGTGGTGAGAAGAAAGTGTACTTACTTTCTTACAATA
>PNEQ01004928.1:7951-23203 GCA_003012365.1 Medauroidea extradentata | reverse complement strand
GGGGGGGGGGGGGGGGGGGATGGGCAAATGGCCAGGGGCTCTAGCTCATGAGGGGCCCGGGCCCGTGAACTGAAAAATAACAAAATCAAACTTTTAGAAAAGTTATTTTTCCCCACACATAATTTGTCTCATGTCACATTTTGTTGCTTCCTGTGTTATTCAGCAGCAAAACAAATGTTATATTCGGTTTCCATCGGGGAAAAAAAAGAAAAAAGGTGGGATTTGAGATGGTATGGGGCCCTAAAAACTTACTTGCACAGGGGCCCGGAAATCCCATCAGCGGCCCTGAGTGCACGTCAAATGCCACATCGCAACAACAAACCAAGTGGATTGAACTATGTACAAGGTTCCTGCCAATCCATTTTTACTATGGAACTTTAAGCGATGACCAAATAATTTTATTGGTGGAAAGTCTGTAGCAAAGTACCGTGCGCATTTATATCTTTTTTTGCATACATCCTGTTGGTACATGTTGAAGGACGGCAGTCAGAAAAGGCTGTTTTTAACTACGCTGGAGGGCTTTGAAACAGTGTTTTCAATGAGCTTTGTGTGTTAAGAATGGCATTCCATCATTGTCAGAAGTGTTTTCATTTCGTATATTAGCACAACGGGCACATATGGAATAGTTTTGTATAAAAAAGTATTTTTCCTGTACATTACAATGCATTTGAAGCATGCGGCGCCTTAAAACACAGGTTATATTGTTTACTTTCACCCAATCTGTACCTTCCTGCTACTATAAAACATAGCTGTGTGAGTAATAGACACTGTGTATAGATTTTACTGCCCTTCTAAACCTAAAGCATATATGTGTGTATATATATATATATATATATATATATATATATATATATATATATATATATATATATATATATGTGTGTTCTGAATTCTAAAACTGTTCATTATACTACAAAAAAACTCTCAAACAATTAACCCTAGCTTAGCATTGAAATATTTAAACCAATAAAACCCTGCTAACGACAATTACATTCAAACTGACTCTAAACTTAAACACAAAAAGATAGTTCTCTCTGTGTCAATATCAGAATACACTACAGTATTGTTACATGTTGGCCGGGCAGCAGGCACATTACATCATGCTGGGTGGGCAGCCCTGTGAGTCAACCAGTGATGTCACGGGTTTTCGCAGCTATGTCGCAACTCCCGAGAGACGTCACTGGGACTCCTCGATGACGCCAGTGCGAATATGTGACTCCTACAGTCACGAGTGAGGTGGTGTCTATTTTAAGACCTCTGATCATCATATTGCATCAGCCATTGACGTTACTAAAGGGGCCGAATAAAAGCCTCGGGACTGCGCAACATGAGTCAGTCTTGTGGAGTCGAGAAGTGACAGTCGTGGAGAGTCAGGAAGTCTTAGTCTGGAAGTGATAGTTGGGAGGTGATAGTCTTGTGGAGTCTTAGTAGTGAGTCGTGAAGATGAAATGAGAAGGAGAGTGGTGTGAGGCAGCACCCTTAGAGGCGGTGTTGCCACTGGGGCGGCGATGGATGTCGTGAGAAGTGACAGGGCGAGAGGAGACACTGGCGGCGGCGCAGAGATTAGGACCCAGCGCCTTGTGGGGGCGGAATCACGACGGCGTCGAGGCTGATGTAACATCGGCGGAGCTGACGAGGTGTGGCGTCTCGAGGATGGCAACACGGCAGCAGTGGTCATGTCGAGTCTGAGTAACATCAGCGCCCCACAGAAGGGACACACAACACTCAGGTGTTGTGTCGGTGCGACTGAGCTGACGAGGTGTGGTGTCTCGAGGATGGCAACACGGCAGCGGTGGTTGGTCTCGAGACTGTGTGACGCCAGTGGGCGGCAGGAAGGACGAACAACACTTATGGTATTGTGTTGGAGTGCTGCCGAGGTGGCGAGCTGTGGAGAACAACATTGACGGTGTTGTGTCGAGGACGGCAGTAACTGGCTACTTGAGACTGTCTACCTGGTGATTCAAGAGGAGTGCTTCGAGAGTTCGCTACTGGTCCTGCTCAGAGGAGGTGCTAAGCTTGTGCAGAGAGGCTGGTGAGGACATCTTGGTGATGTCAGGAAGACGTCTTGGTGACGTCGGAGTCTACTATCTGTGAGGCTACAGGCACATACCTTCGGAGCAGTAATGGGTGAGACAAGAGGACTTCTGCTGCGGGTCGACAGGTGGAGGTGCGCGACGGGAGTCGAACCGAAGACCTCAAGAGTGAAGACAGTGGTGCACTCTGGGTGCTGCACTGTGCATGGTGAGCCATCCTCCCTTAGAACGGTTAAGGTAGTACATTGTAACTGTTTGAGAGACTGTTGATTGGATACATGACCAAAATTTTATTGTGATTTGTAGTCTTTAATTGATTAATTGTAAATATTCTTGTGCTTTAATTGTCAGAGTTAATTAACCTTCTGTGGAACAGTACTAATTGTGTGCATAACTAATTGTGTTGTGAGAGTTATAGTTAATTACTGTTTTGTGTATTTCATAGCTTTGTGAACTATTAAATCCAGTACTTAATTTAACTCTTTTATTTATAATTATATGACCTCTATCCCAAAAGAACTCATGGGAACTGCCCACACATAAAGTTTTTGTCTCAAACTTGTAACAGTATGTACACACGTAACTGTTAACATGTAATATTTTGCCAAAAAAATTAAGTACACAAAATGTGCACTTTCTACTCACCTGTTGTACAGCCAGACGGTTCAAAATAGGTTCTGCTAAGGAACTCCAATTTTTAGGCTTATAGCTTCCTAAAGCCAATCCTCTGACAAATACTATAATCATAGATGTATTACTTTCTTCCCAAAGTTTAGGGTTTTCAACCAACTGCTGAGCAATGTAGTCCAATAACTCAATACACACATGAGACTGAAAATAATATAAACTTTTTAAATACTGTACTACTCGTTTACACAAGCAACTTAAAAAAAAATTACAAGAAATACTTACTAATTTTGAGAGATTATGAAGAATATGCACTGCTTTTTGAAATCCACAATCATGTGTTACAATGTACCTACCACATTTGTTGACAAAACCTTCATGGTAAAAAAATGGATTTTTCTTTATTTTTGGCACTAATGCAAGCAGTACGTAGTCAACGTCTTTAAACTTTAAAGTGTCAATATTTTCACACAAAACTTGTAGTGCTGAATGCAAGTGTTTACTGTACTTTTCGTCCAAGTATTTTAATCGAATCATACTCCATACCACCTTTCTAGCACTCTCAACATCCATTGTATAAGAATCAAACGAGTCAAGAACTTGGAGAAGGTAGTTGATTGAAGATTGTGACAGATTCCGGCGAGAAGCATACTGCAAAACGTCTATCACCTGATGAATGTCCGTTGTGTCCAGTTTTATCTTCAACTGAGACTCGCACACCAAAGGCAGGGCAATCTTCAGAGCATCGACAAGGGGACAGCTACTCATATGGTCAAGCATGAAATCTAAGAAGATAATGCTCTGTAATGACAAGTCATTCACTTGTTTCCTAACTAGCTGCAAAAGACACTGCACAGTTATGCTTGATGTTGGAACTCCCATGTACGAGACAATCTTCAATGCTTCAACAGTATCATTTAAATTATACTCTCTTGCTTGGTACTTCAACTTTTTACATAAACTGGGAAAAACCAAGCCGTTGATTATGTCTGTTTTAGATACCTCCGATCTGGAAAAAAAAATTCTGTAAACAGTCACATGGAAAACCAATATCTATATTTGTTTATCAAAATAAGTAGGCCCCACACAAAATAAAATATATTACTAGTTACTGTTGACACTAACACAGTTGCTTCAAATTTTATTAACACTTTAATTTTATACTGTTTTCGTGTTAATTTAACAAACTGTGAGACATGCACAAACTGAATTCTATTTTATGTTTTACACATATGTTGAGCAGCATAAAAGAATTATTCATCTAGAGTCAAGACAACAGGACTAGGCATTCCATATTCTTGCAGCATGCAACCATGGCTCTTAGTACGACATGGACATGTAGCAATCAGATCACCAAATTACAGGTTCATTTCATTTATTTACCATTTCTTAGAGCATGCAGATGCTATGAAATTTGTCAGATAATACAATTGCATATACAATAATATTCAGCTCGGCTACATAAAATAATAGTACAAATAAATACATACAAAGATTTAAGAATCCTTAGGTTATTAATGACTGTAATAACACACAATCCATTCTTCAACACAGAAAGAATTTAAAGATACACATCAATTTCTGTTAAATTACAGCTATGGTGGCCGACTGTAAAAAAAAAAAAAATATGACACTAAATAAATATGTAAAGTCACAAAAACATAAATAAGTATGAAAAAAAAATGCAAATAAACTAAAACTGTCCCATGTACAAAAAGATTCTTAGTACATCCTTTTAGGTACTTTACTGCCTTCAGCATACGCCTGCCTATACTTTATAACTGTGAAAAGGATTTTTGACTGTTTACAGAATGCATGAAAAATTTAAATTAAAAAATCAGTATGCCTACAAATAAGAAAGTGATAAATTTATCAAGAAACAAAAAGAGTGTGGTTTACAACACTAAATATTCACTAATACCATCACATTCACTGCATACTAGTGAAACTCCATTTTTACATTAATGAAAGGCCCTGCTAAAAACCTTTTTTTAATACAGGAAAGAGTAAAAAGAGAAAATGTTATACTACATGAGATTTGCAAAGCATTAAAGAAAACAGGTGTAAAATAAAGGAAAGTGCAAAAATCTGGTAATGTAAAAAACGAGGCCCTACTACATATACATAGCACAAAAAGCACAGTTGGATATTATTAATGGGTATTCGTAACTGCAACACTTATAATGTAATACAAAGGTAGTAAATTACAATGTGTTGTACCATGTGTGCCTACTTCCCCAAAACATTATGACTCAAACCCTACCCCACTTTTTTATTTTCATTCTCAAATTACAGCTGGGGTCGCGGTGGTCGAGAGGTCAGATTTCTCGCCTCCCACCAAGGAGATTCTGGTTCGATTCCCGGCAGGGTCGGTCCCCTGATTTTCGCATGTGGGAATCGTGCTGGACGATGCCGTTGGTCGGAGGGGGTTTTCTTGGGGATCGCTCGTTTCTCCCACCCTTTCAATCCAGCGCTGCTCCATACTCACCTCATGTCACCCCTCACCAGCGCTGAAGACCGCGGTGTTAAGCGCTGAACAAAATCTCTCACTCAAATTACAACCACAAGCCCTACCCTGTAATAAAATTGTACTTGATTTTGCCAACCATAAATTTTCTTGAAATTAACATTTGTTAAATTCTGCATTACTAATGAACAGATATTGTAATGATAATTAATGCTACATCAGACATGATACCAAATTCACTAGAGAATAATACAGTGCACAGAGGCAATATTTTGGAGACAACGAATAATTCAGCCTACACACATTACCACTAGGATTCCTCCTGATATTTTCTATTTTCAAATGTAAGCAGCATATGCTCGATGGATTGTTTAAATTTGAAATCTATTATGTGACGTTTCACTTCATAACTTATGTAATTGCCAGTTTTGTTATGGGAGATAGGCCGTGATTACTAAAGCCTCTCAGAACATATTCTGCTTGATGAATGCTGTAATGTGACTACTGAAGCAATTTCTTATCGCCAGTATAGTAGTGAAATTTGCTTTTGTGTTACCTACACACAATAAAATATGGTTAAATAATAATACATGTACTTAGCATTATTCATAGCAAAATTATAATTATTACCACCACGATGCTATTCAGAGTTTGATGTATTTTTTTCCCACTAAAAATACTTCCAACAGGGATGAAGCACAATCAAGTAAACTGAGCATTAAGGCATTGCCAACATCAAAAATTGTCACTTCACAACATGTTTGTACCCTCAGCTGTCTAGGTAGTACTAGTGCACATGTCACAATCTTCTACAATGCTAAAGGATGGTAAAAAAGTGTGCAATTGGCGAGACAATTTACACAGACGATACACCACTAAGCCGGATTCACATGTCCACAGTTCATGCAGATCCGGACCATCCCAAAACCCAACAGCTTGACTTTTTGTGGACGAACCATACAGAAAAGTTGAGCTCATCTCAACTTTTTTAGATTGTCATACACTAACTTACAAATATGCACACTTAATCATGGGCATACTGAAAAGTTTGGATACTGTTCTGTATGATTTGTGAATGTGTGAAACAAGTTTTACATATGAATATGTTTGTGTTAGGAGAAGGGGGAGAGGGAGATTGATTGGAAGGGATCGAGGGAGTGAGTGAGAGATAAATTAATATAGATTTTCAAAATTCTTATTTTCAGTGATTTTCTTAAAATTATATAAACAATATCATTTAGTGATATCACAATGTTCATAATGCTCTCATGACCTTTGCTGTGAAATTACTAAACTATACGTTACCTTTTATAATGGATAGTTAATCTAATTAATTTTGATGAATTTTTTATAGAGAAACTAACTTTTAAAGTACAAACACCAACTATAGGCTGCTCACGATAAAAAGAGTGCTGCATAAAGTTTTCTTTCAGCTGGTACACATTCATCTTTACTATTCGTAATATGAAAACTTCCTTGTAACTAAAAGCCAGTGTAAACGTTTCAACACTCTCGAAAGTTAACTTCTATAGGCTGAATAAAACAAATGTTTAATTAATTACAAGTTCTGCTCAGTGCTAGTTTAAAGTGAACAGACTGTATCAGAGACACTACACTAACATTCTTAATGCAGGTAGGGCCTATTTGAAAATATTACTCTTCGTGAAAGTAGACCCAAGCTGTTTACATGCTTTTTATGTAGGTCAAAATTTGTTGAGCTACCTCTCAAAACCAATGAATAGTTTCCAATTACTGCAGTCTAAAAGACAGACTTGCTAAATAGGATGATTTGTGTGATTATCAAAATGATGCACTGCTGATCTACATCACAAATTGTTTTCGATAAACCATCAGTACTGATGTAAGACAGCCATTAAGTTCACAGTCATTTTGTCCTGAACAGCTGTATCTACTCACCAGTAAAGGTGAATAAATTTTTTTTGGGAGAGACATATAAATCACAACATACTTCCTGAAAAATCACTAACAAATTTCATCAGCCCAAATTAACTGAATGACCCTAAAATAACGTACAACTATTGAAGACCTCGACTACACCCAGAATATTCTCAGACCTCGCCAACCATGCTGGTTGACATAAGCTGAACATTCTAGGTGTTGTGGAAACATTCAGTTACGGCTGAGCTGAATTCTTGTCTCGGATGACTGACGGGCGCCCTTCCATTCAGAACGCCAGTGACGTCAGCTAGGCGTGAGTGAGGAAAGGCAGTAGGGTGCTGTCCATTGAATTGTCACATGACTGGAGATAATGGAGCAGGGGGAGGGTAAAGAGGAGGGGCACATCCGCTGTCTCAACGTCAGGGCTGTAGGTAACGAGCAGGGGAGGGGAAGGCAGCGTAGCCTGCAAGGCCACCCTGCCCAACGCCCTCGAGAGCACTGACTCATTACAATATTCATGCTTAAAGAAAATGTTACGTCAAAATACATGAAACCTCTATCTGACAACATTATTTTACGACAAATTGCTAAACGAAAGGTCATTAAAATATAATGAAAATAAAAATTTTTGCTAATTCCACAGGTTTATACAATAAAATAATTACTGTATGTAAACTGTACCTACTTTTAAACTGTATTCCGTTCGATGCCGAAAATGTCTGCAATATTTTTGGCTACCGAGCACGATTCCATTTCGCCCGTCAGTATTTTCTCACAAATATTTTGCAAAACACGGAGACTGTCCTAGTGATACTGCCTATTCGTTGCACTGTTAATTTTTATCGTTTTTCGCTTTTCAGTAACTACAGCCATGTGTCATGCAGGAACAATAAGAACAAGGGCGGCACAGAATAAATAAGTAGTAACAGAAGCGACAAGACATGATTTTTATCATAATAGTTTCTCTTTGGATTGTCATGGTGTTTGAGTTCGTAGAAGCTTCGTTACACTGCAGTTTAGTAGGACCTATTGTATAATCTCTGAGAAAACTAACACGTAACATCACATTTAGGCTACCATTTTTAAATATGTAAATGACATGCAAAAAAATCACAGTATTTCTTGAAATATAAGCGGCTGCATAAACCAATCCCATATGGCGTTGTTTACTTTTATGTGTACAATAACAACAGTTCAAAAGCTCTGTTGCGTTGCTACTAATAGAGTTAATACCTGATGTTGAGCCTCGAATTGTCATGCTTGCCATTTTTAAATATGTACACTAATTACAGTATCTCAAGCACTAAAAGTGGTAACATAAACTAATGTATCTAATCCATGTGGTATTGTTTATATTCCCAATACGTCCCAAGAGCTGAACTGGAAGGAAAATTTTTTGTCCTGTTACCCGGCGTAGTTGCGTGAACTTGTAAAAGCTATATAAATATAAAGTTGATAGCTTAAAGCACTTACGTTGTAAGAAATTTTACAATATTAATGTCATATATAAGTTAGAATATATTTACATTCTATAAATAACACACTAGGACTATTTTATATCTTCTTACCAATTGTACAACCCTGAACTACTATAAGTAGCTGGACAATTCAATCGGTAACTGACTGACAGTTTGTTAGCATTTTTGTTTGATTTTAATAGGTACAATACAAAATAAGATATAAATTTTAAAACTTGGAACAATTATTAGAAAATGTAGTACACACTTTATACTTTAAAACTGTATAGTGAATACATTGGTTACAGATTTTTGAAATGTCAAATTACGTTGTATACAAAAAGTAACTGACTGACCTATTTGCAACCAACGAATGCAAGTAGCACTGTATTACAAATGATTTTTCTGAAAATACAATCCTCAGAGAAATCAAATTATTCTGTGTTAGAATGTAGTGTTCAATGGTAATGGTAAAGTTACATTTAACATCAACAACTACTACATTAACAACAATTTGTCTTTTATTTACCTGGTAACTAACTGACATGCTTTGCATACAAGTTCAAAATTGGAAAAAAAAATATATATAGGCCTATCCAAAATCACAATTTTGTATAGTTCAAAATTATTTGGTAATATCTAGAATACAACCCAAGTTAAATACAACATTTTTAGAACATACCAAATGCATAAATATTTTTTCGTAGGCCTAACAAATTATTGCATAATTTAAAATTTCCCTATTTTCTTCTTCAAGTCACTGTATTGTTTCCTGACTTACTTTATGGCAGGTACAGTGAATGGTCCAGTGGGAGAGGTCGACAAAATATGCAAATATGCAACAAGTATTTACCAATTCCACATCATCAGTTGGTCACCTAAAGCACAGTGTAAAAAATTTAACAACCACTTTATTTTCCTCTATGCCAATTACTCTACCTAAATACAGCTACTCATCATATCTTTCACACTGTCTGCTGCTGCTTCTCCACACAAAGTCATGAAATGTCCATTCATCTGAGTTGACAGTTTTGCATACTGAATTTTGCTAACACCAGTAACCTTAACACAGTGGAGTTTTTGTGTACCAGTAACTTTCTGAATGTTTTCCATTGCGTATTCAAACTATTTTTTACACTTTCAATACTGTTTACTGAAACCAGAATTACCCTGGTTCGCTGAAAATGTTTTTCAACTAGGTACCTGGACAAAATACTGAGCCATTTGGATTGTTTTCCCAGATTTAACAGCAATCCAAGCCAGTCGTTTAACTTCACCACCAATTCAGTACACCAAACCCTTACCGTGGAAAGTTGTGAAAAAATTCCAGAATATAGCAATGCCAAGATTTTAGGCCACATGTGTTAAGCTGCAAAAGTTAAAATGCTGTTTAAATTGACTTGCTGTACCATAGGAGAAAACACGAAGTTCTGTAACATTTATGACATTTTTCATGTGAGTCAAGATTTCCATGATGTTTACAAGTACAGCATATTTGTCATGCACCATATAGTTGAACACCAAAGCAAAAGACCTGACATCATCTTGACGTGTGCCTAACACATACTTCAAGTAGTCCGTCTGCCGCACTGTACTCGTTTAGTATGGCCTACACTCAGTGATTGTCGAAATAATAAATATTGACTTTGAAAATATGTTTCTTTAAATTTACATTACTACGTTTTTAAGTGTCTAATAATTGTTTCAATGTTTTTCAAAATGTATATTAATATTTGTCTTTCATTTTCAATTGCAATTATTCAGTTGCATCAGCTATGCTATGTTTATTGTATCCTTCCGCTTGAACATGATGCAACATGAACAATACTCCAAGATAAGACATTCCAAAAATTACCAGTAAAGTTTTAATATGTTTTGCTATTTTTCCAGTGTCCATTTTGCATTGTATCTTATGTAATTTCGTTCTATTTAACGTGTTTGTATCGGAACTACTTTGCACTGCGCAAAGTCACCCCCCTCGCAGGGCTGGCTTGGCGATGTAGGACGCCATGTTTCAGTGAGTAGGATTTAGACGCATGGAGGAGCTAGACGTGTTTTTGTCTAGCCGGGTCCTTCATCAGTTTTGCACCAGCCATCTTTAGTTTTCAATAGCTATAATTTAATTTACCGGAACTGTTTTTGCTGTTTTGACCTGGGGTTCCTCATCCGCTGCTGGCTATTGCGTGCCAGAGGCGTAAGTTCACACAGTAAGTGTACCACCAGCCCAGTGCTGTTTTTACCACATCACCTACTGGAGAGGTTTGTTTGTGCTCCAGGTCCGTTTAGATGGCATTGGCCTTTTTCGAGTACCAGTCTTTTGTTCATGGTGAGTAAATTTCAAAAAACTATTCAAGTCTCATTTGCAAGTAGTGTTCTTGGCTCACCCTGTCCCTAGTAACGCTTAGCATAACTTTGAGTGTGTTATGGCATGGGAACTGGCACTAACAAGTCCCCGAAGATACGTAGTTTGAGGGTGCAACAATCCACTGGTACGTAGCCTGCCCCATAGTCGTCGGCCTGTCGACCCTGGGATCATTATCAAAAAGAGTTTCCTCCACAGCTTCCGCCGTGTGCCCTTTCCCCACTATCCATCTCATCTCTCCCTGCTAGCCTGTCCACTCCCGTAACTTTGTCACCCATGTCCCGTCCGACTCACCTACCGAGTCAGTGTCATCATCATCTACATGTTCCCCCCTAGCACCCGCATTAATCTTCCATAGCCTCATTAATAAACCAGGCAACTGCAGTAAGAACTGAAATTTGTTTGCTACTCCAGTGTGCTGCTTGTATTTCATTTTGCTCTTTGGAAGAAAAATTTTCTGCCAAATCTACCTGTAAAATAAGTTTACCTCGCTTAAGATTTCTTTTTCGATCCCTAAATTCTTGTGATTGAATACTTTTGATGTAGGTATCTTCAAGAAACTGAGTGAACTTCCTTTTCAACTCCTCAATGCAATCTCCCAAAGTTCTTTCTTGAAATTATTTTGTACACTGTTCTTTAGTGTTCCATTCATCCCACCCACATATCTGATTGGCATCTTTATCAGATATATCAAGTTGAAGTCCAGGACAAGTGGTGCAGTTTCCTAGCATGCATTGTGCAGAACCTTGGTCATAAACTACTTTTGAAATAAAGTCTTGAAATTCACAAGTTACATCTAGAGCATTCAGTAACAACCTTATGTTTTCATGGGTTTTACATAGGCACACATTATGAGGTACGTCTTTCTGAAGACATACATGTGGGAGGCGCAGTACAGCAAATTTTTACAGTCTTACCTTCAAATCTAAATGCCTTAGAAGGAACATGCTATGTATGAGCTTCTTTTAATGTACACAGTAAATAACTTTTTCTGAACCTTCATCTTCTGTCCATCTCTTCTCAGTGTTATATAGTCCTTTATACCAGGTGCTTGTGATGAAGTTGTATCATCCTTAAGAAAGTAATGTACTGTACCTTCTAATGAATTATTAAAGTTATCCTTAAAAGTACTCCTCTCTTTCTTTAAGTTTATTTTCTTCAGGATGCCTTCTTCAATAGCAAATTGTTTAATTAAGGCAACTATTTTGTTTGGTGAGCGAGGCAGTGCTTGTTTCACACGTTTCTTCGCTTTTCTCAACGACTGTTTCAAAGAAAACACTTTTTCTTGGGCTTAAATCCATGGATGTTGATGGAATCATAGAGATATGAGATATTTGTAACTGAACACCTCTTTAAGGTGAAAGTGGCAACCGGCAGACTAGACCTGAAGCAATTGCAAATATCCTTAAGGTTGGTACCCGCCTTTATACATGGTAAATGATATTTTTCTGTAAATTAAATATAAATAACTTACTTTGCTTTTGTAACTTCTTAATGCGTTCTTTTTGCTTGTATTCACAATTTTTCTTTCTAAGGATTGCCCTATCCCGTTGTTTTAGTGAATTTCTTTTTCTAGTTTGCAAATTTTTATTTCTTTCTTTGTATGAATCATATTTTCTACGCATTTTCAACTTTTCCCTATCTCTTTTTTGCTTTTCTGCTACAGTGCGAACCATGATGAGCACTTGAAGATATTTTCCCTCCAAACATTGAAAAAACAAATATAGCTCTCATTGTTTATGCATGCTTGCCAACTTTATGATAAATAATCACACACACCACTTACAACAACAAGAAATAACACCAAATCTAATGCCATGTCAGTCAGGTACTTGAAGAATGTCAGTCAGTAACTTAAGCTGTCAGTCAGTTACCATTTGTTTATGTAAAACAAAACTGTAGATTAAAAATATGCATATTTGAGTGTTAAAGTATCCATTGATATAACACAGAATATGAAACATGTTTGCTGTAGGATTTTTTTATACCTGTACAAGAAATTTTACATCCGTTTGGTAACTAACTGATACAACAGAACATTGAACTAAAATGTCCAGAAAAATTGCAAAAGAAAATTAATTTGCAAGTAGTTAAACAATATTCTTTTCTTCAATATGCTTGTATCCAGCAAAACTATAAGTTTAAGATTTCTATGGATAGATATATTAACTTTACAGTATTATATTTTTAATGGAAGGGTGTCTCGTGTAATGTTAACAAAATACTTGTTCGAAAGTGTAAAGGTCAAAGGTATAGTAAATTTAAAAATATTTAAAAACTGCTACAAAATCAACATCAGGCTTTAGACTTGAGATTAATTCCTTATTTGAAGTAATTTGTAAACATTTTATTTTAAGTGGCAAGGTTGACAAATTTGTGGAATTGCCCAGTTATAACTGAGGGCTTTGACCTTTTCAATATTTAGGACCGTTACACTAGTTGCATCTGCTGTCAAAATAGTACAACTTTATCCTGAATCCAGAGTAACATCAACTTGTTGGTACATGATTCAAAGACATTACTTACCGCCCAGACTTTTGAAGTTCAAAGATACATTTTAAAGCTTCCAATGTATGTTTGCTGTCCATCTCTTTGTGATGCCTTTCTACAACTTCTAGTACCTCTGAAACACTAGTTGCAGTTTTAAAATTTTGAAGCAAAGCATCAGAATGTAACACAGCATTTCCAGACACCACCTCTGCAAAATAAAACATTTACACAATTTCAAAACAACTTTTCAGCAGTTACATTTGAAATGTGTTTGGTTAGTTATAAAAGTACAGGCAGACCAAAAATCTTTATAAAATTTCTGAATATATAATACTAAACACGAAGAACTTTATTATTGGGATCTTGAAGTGACACCTCATGTAAGGCCAAATTATTAATTAATTTAAAAAGAATAATTATGACTAATTAAATAAGGAGTGCATATCTCACCTTTGGATGCAAAGTTGCTGATAAAAACATGGCCTTTTTTCACTCTTTGCAGATGGGTTATCACGCACTGTTGCGGACGACAGTGCAAGAAAAGTGATCGCAAGCATAATTTCAGCGTTGCACTGCTATGTGCCATTATTACATTCAGCTCACTACAACAAAAACCAGTTTATGGATTGTAATGTGGATCTACTACTTTACATTAACACATATTAACTTACATTAGTGCTAGCATTAAGTTTAACATGCAACTCATTCAGTTGGGGTAGCCAGAAGTTCCTGAAGCTACTCTACATAACACGACAACTACTACTGGACTAGACTTACTTTACCTGTCTGTCTCTTAAGGTCCTCCCTAACAGAGCTTGAAACACAACGCAGATATAGTTGTAATTAACTTATTACATTATTGACGATACTGCGTAATGTGCATGCGGATTACATTTTTTATATCTATGAAAAGAGCACACTTCAAACTATGGTGCTATAAGTTTAAAAATTTGGAATACTTATTTTAAACATGACTTTCATGCCCCACAAATGACTAAAACAGCTTTTACAGATTGTTGTATGAGGAAAAATACCAACAGTGTTCATAAAAAAAAAAACAATTATAAAAACAAAACAAGCACTGGACTTTAAACAATACTTCCCACAAATATAATTATATGGTCACCATTTGAAGTCCTTTAGAGAGAAAAGACTAATAGTAAGTTAAAACATTAAACACCAGTTAAGTAGCTTGTGCATTAAGAAGGCAGGTATATACGTCGGCAGCAGAATCTTTAGTGCTCCATCAATTTTGCGCCTCAAACAGAAACACAGTTAATCTAGGAACTGATACCAGTTTTGCATGCCTTGTTCTCGAAGGCAACAAGACAGATAAGCCAGAAACTGCTTTAGTGTCTGTGTGTTTCCAAGCTTTAACCATGCTGCTGTATTCTGAATACAAAAAATTTAAAGTGGCAAGACTAAATATATCACTGAAAAAATTTGCAGTAAACACGTCTAGCTATGACTCTACCATTAATTTTTTTTGTTTTCTCCAGAGAAATGTACACAAATTTGGTACCTACAAATTCATCAGGTTCTGTTTATTATTCATACCACAAAACTTAAATTTATCTAGACCATTATCAAGTTAGTAAAAACCAACCTGTTGCAATATGATTCTTAATAAAACTGTATAAGTGAAATTAATAAACTGTAATTAGTAATTACAGCCTTCTAAATATGGCGACGATCTGTTTATTTTAATAAGGCTGTGAATTTATTTTTCGTGTTTATTAGATGACGCTGTAAATTATATTTTATAATACGATAGTGATAGTTTTGCCATCTGGGAAAAATTAAAACACCAACCGAAATTATTTTTTACATAATGCTTACTCACAATATAATAAAAGAATTTCAAATATACTCACGTTTTAATTTGAAAATAATTTTACTATCCGAAAATCTCTGCGT
>PNEQ01004925.1:10651-30147 GCA_003012365.1 Medauroidea extradentata | reverse complement strand
ACGTTTTAAACACACTGGGCCTATAGAACAATAACATATCACTATTCTAGGGCAGCTGGTTTTTTTTTAACATTACACAGTTTACTACATACACACTTCGCTAACTTAGAAAAGCATTACAATAACAGTCAAATAATTAACAGCACTGTACAGTCGGCCCGCTTTATCCGCGGACTTCGTATCCGCGGTTTTCACCAACCGCGGTTGCAAATTGAGGGAAAAAAAATTTTAATATAAATATGAAATGCTTAAGAATTTGTATTTTCGCGCGCCGCGCTTGTGTGCCGCACGAACTACTAGCGCGTCACTCGCCGTGCACGAGAGCAGCTAGTATTGTGTTGTCAGCTCCTGTTATCTGCTTCGTTACGCAATGTGCTAGGTCAGGTGCGCGCGATTATCGTTAGCATGATGCGTTGCGGGCGGTAGCTGCTAAGAAGCCATGCTGTGTCGAATGTGCGGGCGAGAAATAGTGTTATCAAATACAATTCTATCAACGCTTGTGGCGACACTCCCGTCTACGCACAGCGCGCATCCTTGGCAATGTAACTGTAGGGTGGAGAGCTAGCGTGGCGCATCAGGCCGTGCCGTGTTGCGACATCAGCCAGACCACCTGGCTCGCGCACGCTGTTGCTAGGTCTTCGGCGCCTCGCAGTACCTTACGCGCGGCATTGCATACGTGATGTAGCATTTTTACGATATTTAAATGTTGTGGGACACTTTATGAACGTATTAAAGTTCTGTACCTCACACAAATATATTAGTACGTAGATTTAGGGGTTAAAAAAAAATTTTTTTATGTGCACCTGATTTATGTAGGTTATGAAGGTGTCTTGAATATACGCTGTTTTCGTTATCCGCGGAATCTTCTGGAACAAAATGTCGTGTTAAAGAAAATGTTTCTGCACAATTATGACTTTCTTTTAATGAGAAGGGGTAAAGTAATCCAAGTGTAGTATTGTTTTTTTTTTTTTTTGTGAATTTCTTAGACTTCTACTTAAAACCTTTAAACAAAATTAGGGAGGGTTTCAACACTTCAAAAATATTACTTCTTAAAGAAGTCTGTGATTGATGACTGCTTCTTTTTACCGTAGCTCAGGATGTATAGTTATAATGTGAATTATTAATGTCATAATGTGTATTGGTTTTCAAGTTTTGTATGAAGTAAACATATGCAAATTTTGACTTTGAAATGCAGCTATGAGAAAACTGGCTATGCTGTATATATTTTGTGATGAACGTATTCATTCATTGGCCGGCAGGGTTGAAGTGGGAGGGTGGCAGAAAGGCGCGCGCGGAGAGGTAGCAAGGCGGCGGAAGAAATGTGACACGTGTGCCGGAGCATGGAAGGGGGTGGGGGGAAGAGTGGGACAGAAGCCGCGCCATAAACTGATAAAAGTAAGTGGCACGAATCACCGTCACTATAGTCCGTGCAAGTCTGGTTCACACAGGCAAGAAACTTTCGCAAGCCTGCTTCACATGATCTTGCTGTGCAAAAATTTTTAGTTTTTCATAAAATATTTAATAATTTTGTAATTTTTTGACGGTTTCTCAAAAATACCTCGCTATAATAGAGATCTCTCTATAAACGAGCTTGCTATAGCGAGATCCTACTGTACCATATTTACCCATATAGTACCCGCCCGTATTTAAGACCTGCGCCCAAAATTGTCAACATACTCTCTTGAAAAAAAAAATTTCACTATTTTGTTTGAATTTAATTTACTTAAACGTAAAAAACGTAACGAAATTATAACCCAGAAGTATAGACTCCCACACAATACTGTCAACATGCTCTCTTGAAAAAATAATTGTTTCACTTTTTTGTTTGAATTTAAGGGGGCAGTCTACCGCAATTTTCATCATTATTTTTTATTTTTATTTGTACCAGACATTTTTTTTCTTCTTATTTTAGACACAAAACGTGACTAAATTTAGCTTATTAAATTTTTTTTTATCTCTCACAGTTTTCGCGTAATAGCTTGTTAAAGTCATATTATGCACGTTATCGTTTTAACGACTACACTAAAACCGACTGATATACCAAACTAAAAAAAAAAAATCTCAGTAGATAAAGACATTGCAGGCTACAATGAAATGCTCAAAAAATTAAAGTATAAAAATTATTTGTATTTTAAAATAAATTATTGAATTTTTTAAATTTTATTTTCAGTTTCATTATTAATTTTTTTTTTTAATTTTAATAATTTTAATTTTTAATTTTATGAGCATGTCATTGTAGCCTGCAATGTCTTTATCCACTGTGATTTTTTTGAGTTTGGTATATCAGTTGGTTTTAGTGTAGTCGTTAAAACAGAAACATGCAAAATATGACTAACAAGCCATCACGCGATAACTATGAGAGATAAAAAAATTTCTTAAGAGCCAAATTTAGTCACATTTTGTGTCTAAAATAAGACAAAAAATATCTGGTACAATTAAAAATAAAAAATGGTGACTAAAATTGTGGTAGTCCGTGCCCTACTTCTGCGTAAAAACTAAAGAAATTATACCTCCGAAGTATAAATACTGCGTAGCACCATGCATAGCATGTTGGAACAAAGATGGCAATGGCTGTGGCTGATTGCACGGAATACGGACAAATGATCCATGGCAACGTATACTGCACGCTGTTAGCTACAAGCCGTAACATGAAGAGCACGCTGTACAGTGGCACATTCTGACGGAGCCACGAAACACTGTCTCGCCTCCACGCTGCTTGTGCATGTTTAGATGCTTGTTCATTGGGCCAAACTAGTCAAATAATTCGTCGTCAATCATAATCATTGTAATATGTAGACGTTTTTAGAATAAAACAATACACTAATTGTATAAGTACAACAACTCGTCTGCACTGAAAAAATATTTTAAATGTCCGCACTTTAATTTAGAAAGACTTATTTACATGTGCTTATAAAAATAGTAACATTGTAACAGTAAAAGAAAGTAAGGGCTGTATCTATAATCGGCTTTCGAATGACAACAAACTGCTCACCACTGCTTTCACTATGGGGATAGCAGTTGGTTTTCATTCGAAAGCCATTTATAGATACGTGTCTTAGTTTTTCACTAACAGTGAATGATCGCAACCGTTTAGCACTCATTTTCAGTACCTAAACACAACCCCTAGCAGTAAGGCACTGAATGCACGTAGGTGGTAGAGATGGTGGTGGCGGTGGTGCAGCTCGGCACTGCCTAGATTGCTAGAGTTCGGCACGTCCCGGAGGGCAGCCACGGCACCACGATAAGCTGTATGAACAGCACAGAGTGTGGCTGACGGTAATGCCTGTGTTGTGTACATTTACATCTAATAAGCTACAATCTAATGTTATAGTTTGTGTACTTATATTTCTGTTGTAATAAATGCTTTCAACAGCCTATAATGTATGGTAAATCCCATTTTTCCAGGCCTCATTTTTCATCCAAAACCTTGATTTATGTGTATAACCCGCACCCCAGCTTTTATATTTGGTTTTTTGGAAAAAATGTGCAAGTGGTACATTAATAAATACGATACTTCTAACTTTTTGGAAGCTACTGTTTAAGACTGGGAACAACTCAATGGAAAAGTTGTATGTGTTGTCTATGACAATGGTTGTAACGTAACTTCAACCATAAAGTTGACTGGTTTACGGCATGTGCCTTGCACAGCTCACACATTGCAATTAGTAATACAGGACTGTATTTTTAACTCCAAGACTGTGTCCAACATAGCAGCTACATGCAGGAGATTGGTGGGTAGCTTCAAACATTCCACAAAAGCATAAAAACTGCTTAAAGTTGCTAAAAAAAGTGTCACTTCCCAACCAACACGCTGGAACTCGACATATTAGATGCATGCACGATTGTACAAGCAGCGCTGAACAATTATTTTCGCTTTAACAGACTTGAATATTTCTTCTTGTGAATTAACATCAAGCCAGAGGGATTTGATTGGTAATGTGGTTAACGTTCTGGAGATATTTTACAAGACAACCCGGATGCTTAGCTCTGAATCTGGTTCATTTAGTGAAGTCATACCAATCGTTAACAGTATTGTACTGGAACTCCATGAAAAATGCATAAATCGAAAGTAATGAACTTCACACAACAGTCACATTACTTGACCCAAGATTCAAGAGTAAAGTTTTCAGCTCCGAAGAAACTAAAAATACAGCATGCTCACATCTAGTAAATACAGCAAACCTACAAGAACATGAAATGAAACTTCTTTGCACAATGATGAGAAACCAGTAAGTTTTAATTTTCACTTTTTTTTTTCTCTCAAAAAGGAGCATTGCACCAAAAAGTAATTGGCAGTTCTACTACCAGCACTGAAAGCAATTTTTCAGCTGAGCAAGAATTATCTTCGTACTTCTCAGAGCCATAGCTGCCGCTTGATGGAAATGTTTCACATTTCTGAATGAACTGCCATTCTTTTCCAAAATTGAAAAAAATTGTACTACAGTATCTCTGCATGCCTCCAGCCACTGTGTCATCGGAAAGACTATTAAGCACGACAGGACTAATTTGTAACAAGAAGCGCAACAAGCTTGATCCAGAGGAGGTCAAAATTATGGTTTTTAAGTAAGAATTTAATGTGATGATAGTTACTGTCCTTTTGGACTTATTTTTCCACTGAATATTTAGGCTATTATACTTGTTTCCCTGCTACACTTTTATACTGGGAGAGAGTACTGAGTATCGCAGATATTTTTATCACATAACTATAGAGTATCGAGGAAAATTTGTATCCACCCATCCCTAGATTGAATAAGAACTTTATGTGAAAAACTGCAAATTGGGTTGGTCAAAATTGACCCAAAATGTCCCTATTCCTCAATTATGACCCTTTTCCCGAAAACAGTGAGGGGTAGTAACAATGGTATTCTACTGTATCATCATATTACACAACTTAGACAAAGTTTTGCACTTTTTAGGGGTCAAAATTGGCTGTTTGCATCTAATGACACCAGAATCTAACAACACAATTTTCGGAACCACAGACTGTCGTTAGAACGAGGTTCTACTGTAGTGTCGTTAATTATTACGTTTTTCAGTACTTCAGTTCTACTAGAAACAAATATACAGTCATTCTGCTCTCTACACAATATTCCATCAAATAATGTACAGCCTCCACCGGTTCAGTTTTCCTTTTTGCAACAGATCAATTTCAAACTGTGCAACTGATAACAAGAGCTAGAATATTTTGGGTATACATACTTACAAATGTCTACAGGTTTTGATGCTTACCAAACAGTAATTATTTAAACCAAAAACCATTTACTATACTTTTCTTGAAGAAACTACCAAGCAAGTACAAGACTAATCAAGCTATACAGTACTTGCATTCTTACCTGGGAAGAGGAGGTACAGCACATGACTATCAGCAGCACTACAGGGAGACCAATCACTACCACGTACACTGCCCAAAGCCACGGACGCTCATTCGTGTAGTTGATTAGCCGGGTCAAAAGGTTCTCCTACAACATGGCATGGCAAAAACTACAACACTACTGCAACAACACTACCTCAGCCACCCTGCTCCACAGGTACCAGCCGTAGCCTGCAATAGGGACGAGACAATACAGAAAGTATAGTCCCCACCAGCCAGGCTTGTAGTTCATTGACTTCATCATCCGCTCCCACATTGTGTCCTGCACACACCTTCATCCACTTCACCAATGCTAGCTACAACACTTCCACATCCCTCGGTTACATCAGAACACAAGCTAATACATCTTCCACACAACCAACGACTTTCTGATGCTCCACACAAAAACTAGAATTTGCAGTATCTTTACCTTAAGGGGGATGGAGTGCCAAAGCAGTGAATTTTCACAATTTCCAACATAACTTTTTACCCTCGCTTGTTATCGAAAATCAAGGTTCGACAAACCGGAAATGATACTTTTGTACAACTTATTACATTACTATATAGTCGCAGACGGTCATATTTTTGGAGCAGTGATGGCAGATAGGAAAAAGATACAGTAGAACCCTGTTATAACATTTTTCAAGGGACCTGTGAAAAAAAGTGTTATATGCAGGAAAATGTTATAAGCAGGAATCAATATTTTTACACCAATTAATGGATATTACACCAAAGTTACTTAAAATTTGATAGTTTATGTACATAAAATAAGCCTATAATGAGATTCAAGGAGGTTATAGTTACTGTGCTATCAGAAACATGATGAATACATACATTGTGTGTATAATAGAGGCTTTACCACTTGTCTTCTGTAGGTTCATGATTGTCATCTTTAGGATCACAGTAATGTACACTTATGATGCATTCCCAGACATTCATTTTTTTTATAGTTGCTTTTAATCTACAGCTTAGTTATTTTATCTAAAATAATACAGATAAGAAAAATTTTTACCAGAGTTGTGGTTAATATCTGAGAAAAAATTATGTTATAAGCAGGAAATTAAAATACCAGTGTTGTTATAGGCAGGAAATGAAAGCATTATGCTTTATGGAAAAATGGTGGGACCAAAGAAAAGTGATGTTATATGCAGGAAAATGTTATATGCGGGAATGTTATAACAGGGTTCTACTGTACATTTTTCCTATCTTCCGTCAGTGTTCCAAAAATAAGAACATCTGTGACTATATAATTAAGTAAGAAGGTGTACAAAAGTGTAATATACGGATTGTCGAGCAATGATTTTCTTTAATAGGCTAGGTAGGGCAAAATGTTATGTCGAAAATTGTGATAATTCACTGCTTTGGCGCTCCATCCCCCTTAATACTAAATGATCTAGAATGAATGTCTAAAAATTCATTTTCACAAACAAAGGAGCAAAGAAAAACTTTGTAATCACAACAACCTTTTTATATGCTGCTGTTTCCTATGAAAAATTAAGCAAAAATAATGTATTAAAACATAACAAAATAAGTTGTAATACTTAACTGGTGTGTACAAAAACAGCAACTGTTTCAAGTACGGTATCACCATACTCCAAAATACTGTGCTTTCCAATTGAAGGTACAAGACAAACGTTCAGAATTTTGTTATGTTTTCCTAAATAGCATCTTTAAGTTTATTTACACTTCCCTCTATTTTTGGATTTTGGACTGTTAAAATTTACAAGCAGCAATAATGTAAACCAAGTGTCAATAAGTGTGTAAATGAGTCTGACTGTAGAGAACACATAGCGACTACTGATAACTAAAAAATAAGAGAAAAATTGACTACCTTTGGTTCAACAAATGAAACTCTTCAAAGGTTTCAGTTCGAGAAACACTAAATGCCCTTAGTTCAGTCGAAATCACCTTTTGTTTGAGTCATACCAAAGCTACAACAACAGAAATTTACAAAAACTAAAAAAATACTTACAAAATTTATATTCTTTGGATATATCTACAACCTATAAAATCTTCATAAATCTCAATCCATTTTCACCTACGTATTTCAAGACCTGTAAATTTAAATATACAAACTTACCCCTTCCTTTTCAAATTTTTTTCGCTTTATATCAAATGTTTCAGCAGCCCACTTAGCAGCCACTGCTGGGTCATCAGTGACTATAATGTTGTCAAACAAAATCATGTCTGACATGGACCACAGTTCAAAGCCAACTGCTGCCTAGAACAAATTACAAAAACATACACTGTAATATTTATTCACACACACTTGGACTTTAAGTAGGCCTACACAGATAACAAATCAAAATTTTTAGATAATTCTCACAAACCCATAAAAACATCAAAAATTTCACATAACAAATACAAGCAAATCTGAAAATGCATTAAAAAATACTGTATTTCCTTGTGTATAGGGCACACTTTTATTCGAAAAAACTGATGAAAATTCAGGGATACACACTATACACGAAAAATAGAAGAAAAATGTGGAAAAAAGCAAGTCACAAGAAAGAAAAAGGTGAGGGCGAGAGAGAGAGAGGAGTTGTAGTCATAATAAACTGGTACATGTCAAAAGTGGAAGGCAGAGAGAGAGAGAGAGAGAGAGAGAGAGAATGTTTCCCACCGCCTGGTTCCATCATTACTGTGCTTCCTTTTCTTTTTCTTTAACCTCTCCACCCCACATTTCTTCTGTAACTGTTGGTGCTAAAAACACTGAGGTGCTTTTTGAATTACCTTTACTGGAAATTTATAAATTTTAAAAATTAGTAACATCATCATATTATTAATTTGGCACCAGTAGCACAAGAGAGACTAAAAGTATTTTCTGATGTGGGTGGTTTTCAGGCTTTATTTAAATTCACACGCTCGTAGAATAATTGTCAATTTCACATGTTAAACCATATTTATAAAAATCCAGATAGATAGTGTAAAAAATCCACAGATGTATTACAGTGAGTATGTCTTTACAACATACCTTGTAACATTCTCTATACATATTGATTAAAGCTTTAAACAACTTGTCCTTTAGCTGCAACAAATTCTTGACACATAAACATCAATATTGGAATCCATACACCATAAAAACGTTCTTACATTTTGTGATATATTTTAAAGCATAGCATTCACACTTTTTTTTATTACACTAAAGAAATTATTATTTTCCTTAGTTACCAAGACAATTTCCATTTTTCATAGAGCTCTCTTTTTATCAGCGTAGACATAGAATCACTGGACGTTTTGCTTTGAAGAATTGCATAATATAGACTGAATTAAAATACAACTTATAAACTAAATGAAAGCAATAGGAAAACTGTTTAAGACATTGGGAACCAAAAACTGTAAAACAAGTAAATTAAGTCACATTTTTTAAATATAGATAAACAAATTATAGCTGGTATTTTAACCAATTGTACAACATAATCATAATTATTATTTTAAAAAGTCGTTCATTTTTCTGAAATGTCACAACACTATTTTTTTTTGTTTGCAGTGGCAGGAGGAAGCAATATGAAAAGTTAATTTTAACACCTTGTGACAAGCTTTCCATGGAGAAAGAAAGGAAGAAAAATGGGTGACACTTTTCTTCCCCCCATTTGAGAGGGAAGACAAGGTAAGGCAGGGTGGTGGTTGGGGCCCTCTGCTTGTAGCCACCCCCTGCTCCATTCCTTCTTCTCGGCTACTCAGCTCTGGACAGTAAATAAAAAAGGAAAGCTTGCTCTGCTGTCATGGCATGTTATCTCTTAGTATAGGTCATTCGGAATAAAGTGAGCACTAAAGATTTAACCTTTGAAAAAAATCACTAGCCATTACTGCATATACGCCACCACTAACAAGAGTTACTTTACTGCTTGTATGGTTGGTAGCGATTCATCGCATGTAGTAGTTCCGTGTAGTTTCCTATTTGAATACAACATAAGTGAAAGAACAAATGATGAAATCGACCTCTCTGTATTTAATATACTTCAAAATATTTGCTTACAATCTTATTGACATTCATACTTACAGTATAATTAGACTCTACTGGCGCGAGAATAATGTGACGCTATCGCCGACCGCAAGTCATCTTGGTCGTTATTGCTTGCTCCGCGCTTCAGACAGTTCAAAACTCCACCAACAGGTGGCATCAGAGTAGGTTTTCGCCGCCAAGTTGCATCATTTGCGTGTGTTTGTCCGTTGTGCTTATATACACATTCAAAAGTATTGGAAATTACTTTGAGTATCATTGCCGAAATGATGTGAAAACATCGGTAATCTGTAAATTATGTTTTACGCTCGCCATCCTAGAAACAACATACTTTTTATTTCACATATTAAGAAAATACGTTATTTATTGTTTCTGAAGTGCGTTGCCATTGTTTGTGGCAGTAAAACTGAACGAAACTTGAATTATTGAATAGCGTGTGTTATGTCTGTTTTAAGTGGCTGTTATGTGTTACAAATTCAAATAAAATATGCCCTCATTTACGAGATTCGTAACGGCAATAGTGCGTGTTGTTTAGATTAGTCGATGGACAGAAATCAGACATTAACTCGCAGGTATTTATAACTAAGATTACTTTTTTTATATCTTATATTCAGCCCCCGTGCATTTAATGAGTAGATATTGTAACTAAAATTTATCGGAGCAGTTTAATGTAGTTGTATACATTGCACGACCATATGTAAATAAAAGTACATGGCATAATTTGTGTTTACATTCGGCGGAAAGATATAAACTGGCAGGAAATAGAAATTTATCAGGGCTTTTTTGAGTGTTCACTTTATTCCAAATCACCTGTAAGGGGAGAGAGAGACATGCTGGAAGCAACAGACAAGGACACACAGCACAGTAAGAGTGGAGAGGAGGGAGTGTAGTCCATACGCGCACATACACGTGAGCTGACTGCAAGCAGGCTGCAAGCCACCTTGGCAGGCTATTTATGGATAACTGCGGACCTGAGAGAGGCAAGCCACATCTCCCACTCCCTTCCCGGCGTTCTGCATCATCCTCTCCGCCCGTCACTAACTAGCCAATGTGAATCATCTTTCCTCTCTTCTCTTTTTTTGTTTGCCACGCTTCCTTCCCTCCCCCCCTGCCCCATCCATCGTAGCCTCCCTCTCGCTGCTTCACGGTCTCTTAGTCTTACTCCCATGATTTTTTTTTACAAGCTAGCAAGGCACATAAATACCTTTCTTGGAACTTGTTGCAAAAATTGTGGTGCTCACTATACACAAGGGCACACTATACATGACTATATACTGTACATTACCTAATTCATGGCAGTGAAACACAAGTTGCAGTGATACACTGATATAAAATAAAGTGATAAACTATTATAAAATGTGGGAGTCATAGTTTAAAGAGTGTGTGCCACCCGGAACATTTGCCAGGTTTGCCCACACCCTTCCGTTTGAAGTTCCTAAATTTTAATGATAAACACTCCGCAGGAGAGAGTCTTGTACGTTTCGTCTTACTGAGTCACCATATTAAACTGACACAGAGGAAGCACAATACATGCGTCCATCAATTTATCCAATTTTGCTGTACACGCTTGAAGCAGTAGAGAACATACAGCCAACCAAAAGAGACTAATATGAGATCTCAAACACCAACCGTTTTCTTGAAGGTAAATTTGAAGACGTTGAAGAGAAAAAAAAATTTTTTAACAATTAAATACTTTTTTAGTTTACGTTACATCTTCCATTCACTTTACCTAAGTTCTGAAGTAAACAAACATATGATTGCATTTCGTTAAATTTTATAGGTCGTTCAGTATAAAGTGAGCACTAAAGATTTAATAGTAGAAAAATCAGAAGCCATAACCACATTTAATTCCACATTACCAATAGATACCCCCTTTCCTCTCTGGTTGGCAGTGAATTACTGAATGTTGTTTTGTCTACTTATTTGTTTAAATAAACTGATACTGGAATAAAATCAATTGAAATAAATATATTTGTAGTTTATATGTTTGATAAAATTTTTTTTTGTCAAACTATGTAGGGTCTGTGCTGGCGCCCGCACTTCCTTTCACGAATTATGTGAAGATTCAACAAATGCATCGTTTACAAGACTTTGCAGATCATCAACTATGTAACTGTGCAAGTTGACAGTGGCATTGTACCGACTGTGTCGGTACACTGCGTAATTTGACGACACCCAAGACAGTTCAGACATTGTAAGATATCAGGATATATTTGTTTATTCTCAGCAGTTGTATTTTGAACATTTCCACGTATCCAGAAACTCTTACATACCTTATACTGTATTCCATTTGTTATGGTTTGGAATATTTTATGTCGCCATATGTAAACGTGACTTTCCTCGTCATAGATGTAACATGGACTAAGCAGAGACAGGTGCAGACAGTGCAGCAAGCTTCGCGCTACACTAGCACACTTCAGTGACAGTTTTCGAACCTCAAGAAATATTGCCGAGAGTTGTAATAAATAATTTTGCTGTAAATTTAGGAATTCATGAGAAGACATTTATATGTAATTAGTATTGTACGTAGCGAGTTGTATAATAATAGTACAGTATTATGTTTTCCTTATGTAATTTCAGGTTTAATGGTAATAATTATTATATTGTAATTTAACTTATTACCGTTGCCCCGCCATGTTGGGCGGACTATTTTTGAGTTTATATTCATGCTCGCCTTTTGTATATATGCTCGTATTTTCCTAAAATGTGGGTTCAGTCGGCTTCCAGTAAAATGTAAGTGTTACTATTGTCTATCGTCATCGTAAATGTGGAATGGGTTGTTATTCTGCAGGACTTGTAATGTAATTGATTAATTTTCGGCGCCTGTTTAGTTAATTGTTATGTTTCTTGAGTTGAAGTCCTGTAGCATAATGGCCCAAGTCCTAGTGTATCATTCGTGTTTTACGGTTTTTTGTTTTTCACTTTGACCAGTAAATTAAAGTAACTTTGCAATCTGGTTTTTAATGTTTAAATTCTGGTAACTTCTGTCTTTTTCAGCAATTAATTAAAAGAGAGAGAAAGGCAGACATGTAAATTCTATGGTTTAAGTTTTGTTTGCTTATTAAGTAATTTCTGTACGTGTGTAATTTGAAGGTTAGACTTTGACAGACAAGAGAATGGGTGAAGTGAATAAAAACGAGCTGAGTCTTGTACTTGCGAGATAGCAAGTAAAGACTTCTGACTAGGTGAATAAACGCTAGTATTTGCTTGTGCTTCAAGTAAATACTTTGAGCGAAGTAAACTTAGTGAACACACTAAAACGGGTTGAATAGAAGTGGTAGTAAATACTTGTACTCTAGTAAAGGCTCATTTATTCGCGAAGTTGGTCAGACCCATGCTTACAGTGTTTACTTGTTGGTGAAATAGCGGGTTTCATGCAGCTGCGAGCTCGAAAGCAGTACAGTAACAGATTAAATACTAACCCTAACAGTTGCAAACAATTACTGAGGTTTGAAGATGAGAACATAGATTTTCTTGCGAACTATTTCCTTGAAGATAGATATGAATATCTTGGAGGTGCTCTGTCTCCTAGGATGAAGATAAAAATATTTCTTAGATATATCAGTGATCCTAGATTTCAAAGTGGTGTGGCAGTAGACATAGGAGTTGATCGTACCACAGTTTGTAAAACATTTTCATATGTTTTGGACAGAATAGTTGATAAACTGAAGAATGGATTAAATTTCCATCAACTCGAGAAGAAGTGATTACATCAAAAGTGGAATGGAGTTCACGATTCAACATCCCCACTGTTATAGGAGCGTTGGACTGTACGCATACTGAAATTAAAAAGCCAAGTGTTTTCGGCGACGAACACATAAATAGGAAAGGAAGAGCTACTATCAATGTTCAGGCCACATGTGATGTACATGAGAAGGTAAGTATTGACGCCCAGTTGCCAGGAAGTGTCCACGATGGAAGGATTTGGCGTAATAGTCATGTACAGCAAGGTCTACGCTTGTACAATGGTGATGCGTGTCTTTTGGGAGATATGTAGTGGATATGGAATAACTCCCTGGCTTCTTACACCTTTCCCGGACGTTCACAATGCTCAGGAACATTTATACAACCATACCCACGCTCAAGAAATAGTAATAATTGAAAGGGTGTTTGGACAACTAAAGCAACTATTTCAAACTCTTGCAAATAAGGTACGAGTTTCATAAGAGAAAGTGCCTAAGATCATTGTGAGCTGTGGCATTCTACACAATATTTCCAAGCACTTAAATGATGGCTGGGACTTTCAGTATCCAGACATTGAAGAAGGAAATGGAAATGATCACAATGACGAAGGGTTCGACATGGAAAATGAAAGAGAACAAATAATTCGGGCATGAGGTCAGATGAAACGATGAGACATCGCTCAAATTCTTAGTGAAATGTAACTTCACAACCGATTATTATTTGTGATCGCGAAATAAATGTTAACCTACATCCTAATCCTGATGTCCCTAACTTGTTTTCCATACTTGGTAAATAAAAACAAACAAACAAACAAAAATAATAAAACAAAACAAAAAAAACATTTAACTTAGTGTGCATGTACGCGCATGTACGTAACAACATGCGTAACACGCTTCACATATATTCCATCTGTCACATGCGTGAAGCTAAGCCCACTACGTTACATGGTGTTAATTTTTATCTTATTTTCTACCAAGTTTAATTGTTTTTTTATTTTTATTGCCAAGTTTGAAAAACAGGTCAGGGAAAACAGGGTTAGGGTGTAGGTTAACATTTATTTCAAAATCAAATATTCTTTTAATTCTTCACCATTTTCCAAACGTTCTTGATTTTCTTGGTGAGGCATGTTTTGTATGGCCATTTCTTCTTTTTGGATTTGCAGCCGGGTGAAGCATATTTGTTCCAATAGCAGTAATCGCTGCAATTCAGCTGTCGATAGATGTTCTGTTTCGTCTGTTTCACATTAAAGCTTATGTTTCTTTGGAAGTTGTTTTTTCAATGGTGCTGTTTCTCGGACTTCTTTAGGTATTGGATCGTTCAGCACTTCCGTATTTGTAGTACTCGCCATACATACCAACAGCCAGGCTTCCAGGGACTTAGGCATACACGGGGTTGGTTTCAGTCTCTACAATTGCAATAAATTCCTTTTCCCAAGGTAGAAGCTTTAACGGCTTATTTCCAGTTGCCTTTAAGTCTGTTTTTCTTCTTGATGTAGGACTTCATGTTTTTCAGTAATTTCTTAAGTTGTGCAATGTTAATAGGCTTTCCAGTGTTCTTCCTATAACCTTCCATAGTAAGTTTCCAGGCTTTCTCTTTTGCAGAAATCACTCAGGCAGCATTGATTTGTTGAGGAGTACTGGATGATCTTTAAGTAGAGATACTAATACAGCTCTGTTGTCAAGCACGTCTTCGGTAGCCTCATCTTCAGTATTACGAAGCATCTTAAACTAAATGTTGCGTCGCAATGTTAATGAACAAGTTGTATACGTATGTAGTAACCTACAAGTAGGGACAGGGGAGGAGAGGGAGGTTAACGTGTTGGTACTTGAACATTGGCCTACTTGACTATGAGGAAGTCTTCACTACCTCTTTCCTCGCCGCGAGTACATACGTCTAGTAAACTGTTAGTAAACACTTTACTCGCAAGTAAGGGTTTGCGAGTCTTCACTCGTTGGTATTCACTTCACCCAATGTAAATAATGGCAGATAAATAATGAGATTTGATATTTCTTATGCACTTTATGTGCCCGCTTATGAGACTGTGCTAGGGTTAGTTGATTGTGCATACTACTGAGGTAGGTTATGCTGGTGTTTGTGATTATGTGTAGAGGCGAGTGTCTGAGTTTTAAGTAATTGTATTTAGGGGCGTGTGTCCCCACAATTTTATGTTAGGGATTGCTACCGAGAAATGAGACTCAGGTACCACATGTTGTGAGAGTTATTTCCCTATAAGGATAGGGCTAGCACATTTGTTTATATTATTGTCTTTGCTACACCCTGCTCAGGATTCTCGACTAGGGCTTCTTAAAGTTCCATATTGTTCATATTAAAATGGATTCCATTTGCACACCTGTTACTAGTATTTTGTGAAGTAAATGTTTAATGTTATTTGTACACTTTATACTTTAATTTCTAATGTTTTGATTCATGTTGGCAATTTATTTAATGAGTTTAAGGTTATGTTCAACTTTGTTGTGTTTTGGTTTATCAATAAATCGCTGTTGCAATTGAACCCAGAATTTGCTATGTTTTCTTTGAAGCTAATCTATGGATCACCTTTTTTATGATTGCAATATAAATATGATTTTGCTTGCAGCTATTGATTATTAACTGGTATTACTATACTGAAATTAAAGAGTTCTATCTTTGTTTGAACTGAGGTAAAATCCTTGCCTAGGCACCCTTGCGAATAATAGGGAGTCACAACCCACGTACTTGTTACTGTGTTCTTGTTAGTTACCATCACCATTAGTCGAGGTTTTCCCTGATCACGGTCGTAGAAGAACAGGTCTGGACACTCGCCTAGAAACTTGACCCCCTTGTTGTTTGGCTGTAGTTCACCAAGTTCACGACAATGCTATAGGTTTTTGGCGCTGCTGTTAGGGCGGTCGGCTCAAACTCCGCCCACTTCCTCCCCACTTAGATAAACAATTTAACAAAATGTATTTTTTTATCAATTTATGAAATACTTCCTTCGTTCACAAATTTAAGAAAAGGCTCCAGCAATCTTTATTTACTTTATAAATTTAACAATGGAAAAAAGTGGACGGAGTTCGAATCCGACCACCCGGAAAACAGCGCCAAAAAGTACGACATTCTCGGTAGCTTGACGAACTACAACCAAACAACAAGGGGGTCAAGCAAAATACATTGTTAGATAGGCGAGTGTCCAGACCTGTTCTTCTACGACCGTGGCCCCGATGAAGCGGTGGTGATGGTACCGTTCCTACCGACTGCACAATATAACGTATACACGTAAACCTAAAGAGACATGTCACAAGATTCCACTGATAGCCATACACGCATGCTGTCTATCTGCACCCAGCGCAACATGAGTTCATTGTTTGGCCAAGAGTAAGAAAAAGCACGAGCTGTTGTACAATGAAAAACAAGTTAATTTTAACACATGCTAAAGAATCTGAATAAAATGTAGGTCTGTGATTGTCTAATTGGCTGATTGTATATAATGTTATAGATAATGTCTGAACTGTTAAGTTTCATGACTGCTAGACATTTTGTTTAGAATTATTTACAATTAAACAGAACATTTTCACACTTCCATCAGTTGAACGATATTACTGTTCCTCGATTGTACGTAAAAATTAATTTTAATGATTGCTAGTGGTAAGACAACAGCAATTTTATTTTGTAATGTGGAGCTAACTGAACACAATTACTAACTAATTTTGTAATGGACCCCTCAAGTGTCAGTAAATAATTAAATAGAAGGAGCATGAAAAAATAAGCCATCCTGAAGTTTTAGTTTTTAATTTTACAACCAATTTCACTTAATTATCGCCATTCGAAAATTACGCTTTTCAAACTCCCGTGAAAATGGTACATCACAACATGGCCACCGTCTAACGTTACAAGCCATCCAAGCACAGTGACAACACCGGGAAATGTGGGATGACGCTTAGGTTAATGGCGCTAGAGTTAATAAAACATTTAGTCAAAATGTGGAATAATAAATGGTATTTTGTACCTCGTTGAACAAACACAAGTGTGAATTCTGACTGCAAACTACTTTCTGTCAAAAATAAATAAATAAAATTTGTGACGAAGATGGTTTAAAGCAGCGCGCCGAGACATCAATGTTTCTGTGACTCACTATAGCTACAGTGAACCAAATGCTGTTGTGCTGTTAACATTGTAGATTTTACAAAAATACTGAAAATAATATGAGTATGATTAAACCCTGTAGTCACAGATTTAATTTGAAACCAGTCATGCTGAAGTCTATGGCCAAATGCACGGTTGTTAAGACTGGCTACCACCTTGGATTTATCGGCTTTTTCTCGATAACTTCTAATCCAATTGATGTACCAAATTTTTGTCACAACAGGGCATAGATACGAACTTAAATTTTTTCTGCAATTGCTGGAACCATAATATATTTATTATTTTGCAATGGGAAACAGCAGAAAAGAAAATATTACTTTATTTACAAGAGTGACTAAAGAGGCCACAAAAATAACAGAAACAATGCCATATGGATTCCAAAAAGTGAATGAAACAAACTATGCCTTGCCAGCGTGCAAAAAGCAAAACAATGTGTCTATTCCCTGATTTATAAAAAAACCATAAAACCGATCTGACAGGGATCAATCCATCTTAAGTTGTCTATACTATTGGTTTTGACAGCATTTATTGCAAAACAAATACTACTGTGTTTTTATGTGTACCTCTATGTTATGCTAAAAAAGTTAGCAAGTAAAACTTGACGTTTCACTTGACCCCAACTATAAGCATTCGGCTCCTAACCTACTAGGTGTAATGAATATGTATGCCTAGTAATAAACACATAACATTCAAAAAATTACTCTAGCTCCTATATTACATATTTAATACTCATTTATTTTTTGGTTAGGTTACATTGTAAGAAAATTATATAATAAGGGCTTACTAACAATATTAACTAAGCAAATAAATGATTGAAGAAAATGAGATACAAAATACAGTACAGTGATAAAATATATTAGGCCATTCATTTGTAAGTTATGGTGGAATTCAGTGGTTCTGAATGATAAATTGTATAGACCTAAGAAATCAAGCAGGCTAAGATGAGAAGGTTATACATTATTCATCAAGATTGACAATACTGTTGAGCTTATGAAACAATTTTGTATCACTCCAGGTAACATTTTTTTTGTTGGTAGTCATTAGCAAACAACACGTTTTAGGTTAAAGCTTACTGTGTTGTTACATATCAACACAGACCTAACCAGACTTTACGACTACTATGCTGTCATAACATGGTTTTGTATATAAATGTTTATGTCGCCTTAGTAAAACTGTTCACGTTAATATTTCTAAAAGTCTTCAAATGTATGGAAACAATTTACACTTCAGCAGAAAAAGTCTATTTTTAAACTTACCTTTTAGCCTTGGCGCCTTTCACTTCGGTAATATTAGAGTACACATTTCTTTTAAATATTCCCAAACCATGAAAATTTCAACTTCAGATAGGTTGTCCGACTGAGCTCTCACATATCCGTCAGCTACAGCCACAGTTAATTACAGAATCATCCATTACAAGGTAAAGTATGGCAAACAGTACTGTTTACAGTCTAGAACTGGCCTATGACATGGACCAATCAAAAGTAGTTTTCCTCTGAGACCATGTCATCTGCTATTTTTACCACTCTATTTCGCGTTTAATTAATAAATAACACATTTATATTAAATCACTATCCCGTGTGTTAAATTTAACATTTAAGTACCGGTACATTCAACTGAATTCCGTTTTTTCATGCAAGGGGCCCATTGTAATTTAACATGTCTTATGCCCAAAGCTAGGCTCCTAACAAAACTTAACTGCACAATCTAACGCTATATTAGAATAGAAAAGCATTTGAAAAGTTTACATTTTTTTTCTTTTCCAGAAAGTTTGTTTGATCATACAGTATATTAAATACTTCATATACTCGTGTGAAGTGCGCACCACAATTTTGCAACAAGTTTCAGGGAAAAAATTTAAGTGCCTTGCCAGCATGTACAAAAATTCTACGAGTTAACAGACTGTGCAACAGCCCGAGGGAGGCTATAATAAAAGGGCCAGGGGGAGGGGTAGGAAGGATGGAAGGAAACTTGGCCGACAAGAAAAGAAAGTGACTGCAATGGAGAGGATAGAAGAGAGTCTTGGGGGGAGGGGGGTGTTCTTGCTTCACCTTTGTCCCCAGCTATCTACAGCCTACCAAGGTCACTTTTGCTGCCTACCTGCAGCCAACTCACGCATGTGTGTGTGTGTGTTCACACATAAACAACAGTCCCCCCCCCCATCAACCCTTCTTGTTTGCTGTGTGAATGCCACTTCCAGCAGGTCCCCCTCCACCCTTCCAACATGCCATGACAGTAGAACAAGCTTGCCTTTTTTTATTTACCATCCAGAGCTGATAAGAAACAAAGGCTCAGGAATGCGGCAAGGGGTGGCTACAGAGGGCTGTGGGACCCCAACCACCACCGCACCCTGCCTTGCCTTCCCTCTCCTAGGAGGAA
>PNEQ01004925.1:0-10551 GCA_003012365.1 Medauroidea extradentata | reverse complement strand
AAAAAAATTATTAGGGTTTCTGCAGCTACAGTTACAGAATCAGGGAGAGGGGGGGGGGGAGAAAGAAAGAGAAGGGGAGTAATGATGGAGGAACTGAACATTCGCTCTCTCTTCCTCCCACTCTTGACAGCTGCCAGTTTACGACTGCAACTCCGCCTTATCCCTCTCTCCTTCCTGCCATGACCTTTTTTCAGCATTTTTTCTATTTTATTTTTTTTTCTTTTCAATTTTTCGTGTATTTTTATCAGTTGTTTTGGAATAAAAGTGCGCACTATACACTAGTAAATACGGCAAGATGTGCGACGTGGTAAATGCGTAGTCCTGCTTCACACACAACATTATTAGTCAACATATTATTTACAATTGTTTTTTAGGCATTATTTGCAAATGTTTTTAAGGCATTTACCATCCCTTGCTACTACAACAATATTGTCTACATTTGAACAAACTAAACTTTATTATAGAAGTTTTTCATTCTAAATTGACACAAACCATGTATAAATTATTCTGGGAGGAATCACAGAAGGAGAGAAGCGCATCTATTATGGGCCCTATACAGCAGACGCTAGATGCCGCTTTTGAGGTACAGAAAAAGGCAGGCAATAAGAACTACACTGGCTCATACGTCAACAACCATATCGCATTTAAGCGCAGGCTGCAAAAATGCAATCTAGTGTTTCTGTTGTTGACTTTTTTATGCAAGTCTATGCACTTTTGGCTGTGCCAAGAAGTATGTCCATCTGTGCTGGTTCATCAAAGAAAGCATCTGCTAGAGGAAGGGAACACAAATTCATTTTGATACATGGACCCAATTCAGAACTTGGCAATTGGTTGGTGATCTCAAAACAGAATAAGAAAAGATTAAGGATATATCAAGGTTCTACAGAACATTATCTTACATGCAATAGACCCCCTCAGGGACACAACTCCGCTCCTAGACAACCCATAACCACTTCAGTAACCTTTTCACATGGAAGAGAGAAAACCTGAGCTGATATTTCGAAATTAATAAGGCCTTACACGCAATGTCCAGAATACACATCCCCTGAACGCTTGAACACAGCAGTATATATTTCATGGCTACACAGATATAGTGAGCATCAAACAAAGTAAATGTGACACCTCGCTATCATGGGACTCTTACTATAGTTTACTATACCAAGATATAAATTAAATTACGATTTATCCACTATGCCATGCATTATTGTAATTTTTAATCCACTATTTGTATGTGAACAAGGTACTTACTATGTCTGTCATCCTAAAAGGATGTTTGTCTTCAAAAAAGTCTGGATTGGCAATACGACGTGGCTTCCACTTGCCCTTGTAATTGGGATTGTCGATCATGGAAGCTCGCCACTTCCCTTTGTATGAAGGATTTGAGATCATTGGTGGTTTCCACTCTCCACAGCCAGGTGCCTGCTCGCAGTGAGGGTTGACTATCAGTGGGGCCTCCCACTCCCCGTCCATGTCCACATCCCTAGTACACATGTGACACACCCATGCTACAACTGAAGCACAATCCCTCGCAACTGCAGCAATAAATAATAAATAACACACACTCCAACACAAACATTCCTGGGCTGGAAAATTACTGAATACAGAAATTTCTATAAGGGAAAAGAAATTATGGAAAAGTTTATTAAGTACATCACTGATCAAAAAGTACACAAAATTTAGAGGTTACGTTTTTAATAAAACATAACACAGGGAAATATGCCAACAGAACAGTTGGTCATATACATTAGTTCATAAAATAGAATTACAAATAAAATACAGTGCAACCAATGTAAATAAAATACAGTGCAACCAATGTAAATAAAATAATATGGAAGCAGTTTTGACAAAAATTAATACCTTCCTTCACAGCATGCACACTACTAAAACTGTTAGTTCTTGTTCTATTGTTTCATTCCAGGCACAGCAACCTTGACAACTGTTGAACTTATAAGCATCACACAATCACCTACTGTGACTGGCTAAACAGAAGTATACAATTTTAAACTCCAGTTTTTTGTTCAGCATATTTGTTAAATACCATCACACAATTAAAGGGTGACTCAACCCCGCCCTCTCCCTGGTGTGTGTTGGGAGGGTGCGTGCAGGGTGCGAGGAGGCACCTGACGTGGGTCGGACTAGCGCGCGCCTCGGAGAGTGAAGCCGAGGGGAGCCGAGCGCTAACCGCACGAAGAGGTGGGGGAGGATCTTACTTATCTGGGGCAGGTTTCTAGTCACTCACCTGGTTAAAACAACTCTTTCAGCAGCCTCTGTGTCCTGTCTGACAGTGGTCGAGGTCTCGGGTTGGACTCGTCGCGCAACTGTTGTACCCGACGGTGTTGGGGCGGCGATCCCTTGACGGGAGTCTTGATAGGGCTAATGACGGCGGGCGGCCTCTGGGCCATGCGCCGCAGAAGTCTGGTCACTGAGTCTGGGTTGCGCTTCCTCTTGCGGACTCTGCGCGGAGGCGGTGCTTGCTCGTCGTTTACGGGGGATGAACTACCCTGGCGGGCTTGGAGCACACTCTTACAAAAGGCACTGAACGAGAGCTGCGTACCCCTTACCTTGGTTGGCGACGGGATGAGCTTCGGCGATGTTACCTGTACGTGAGCTTGGCGATGTCGCTCCTGAGCGGCCTTTGCTTTCAACAACTGAATTTCAGGAGGCAGGGATTTATTAAGGTGCTGCACTTGTTGTGACATTGAATAAAAGATGGAACTTCAATAAATGACTGTATTCCGTGGTTCACACTATACAACACTGAACAGGGTTTCTCGTATCTGGAGAAGTTACACAAGTCTTTAACACGAAATATCACAGGTCTCTCATAACTCGGAAGATACACAAGTTTCGTGAAATACACAGGTCCCTTATAACTGATCACTCTTACTAACTCCAAGTCTCGTTTACGGTTGATGCTAACCACGTGGATGCTGCGCGATACTGAGCGACACGGATCTCGGCCTTGTGGACCGGCGGAACTTTCCATAGATGAACTCGCGCAACTTCCGCTATGTGCCTCGTGGCTGAAGTAGCGGTAACAGGTCGTAGGGTGTGTTCACTTTTACGTGCGCGGCACGGAAACTGTGTAACAGAACCTCCTCCTTCCAGTCTCTCAGCGTGTGAGGTAGGTAAGGTATGGTACAGGAAGGTAGAGGTCTCCCTTCGCAAGAAGTCGCTCCGGGGATGGTAGAGGTCTCCCTTTGCAAGAAGTCGCTCCGGGGATGGTAGAGGTCTCCCTTCGCAAGAAGTCGCTCCGGGGATGGTAGAGGTCTCCCTTCGCAAGAAGTCGCTCTGGGGTTGGTGAGGGTCTCCCTTCGCAAGAAGTCGCCTCGGACGCAGGCGGTAGGACTCCCTTCGCAAGAAGTCGACTACCTAGGAGGGTTGAAGGTCTCCATTTGCAAGAAGTCCTTCAGGGAGGGTTTGAGAGACGGGAACTCAAGAGGAGCTGCCAACGAACTCTGAAGAAACTGGGCGAGAGGCGCCCCTTATATACCCGAAGTTAGGGGGTCTGGGAGGGAATAAGTCCCGTTAGGTGGATGGTAAGATGGCGGCGCATGTTTGGCCGTCGGCTGTAGAGCAGGCGTGCCACCTCAACACTCACATATTTCTCACACAAAAAATCTCTACTTCCACAAAATTAATACTTTACCGTCAGGTCCCACTAAAAAATAACGATGCCGTGAAAATAGTAATAATACACAAGGATTAAATACATACAATTTCATTACACTCAATTTACATTTCAATATTTACGTTATTTACGTTTTTCTCAAGTTGCATGAAAGCATGGCCATCTTAAAGTTCGTTCGTTTGTTTACATACAGCGTGAAAACATTTATACAACAAAACACGTGGTTTCCATTCTGGATTATTTTACAATGCAAGGTAACCTGTATAGACTAATATTTACATATAATAGGCATCGTAAAAATTACATACACACACTAGCGTTGTGCGGACCTGAGGGCGGCGTGCCTGCTTAGGCCTAACCTCAAAAGGGACAAACTCGGGGGGCGAGTGCAAAAGAACGTAATAGAATCTGCGGGGCGTCAAGGGTAACTACAGTACTGTGGAGGAACTTGATTCTAGAGCAGGGTTTCATTCAGACATTGTTGTTGGCTTGAGCGTCAAACAGAATATAACAGTATTGTCCTGGCTCTGCTGATATTTTTAAGCCCAAACTTACCACAAATTAATATTCAAAGGATTAAAGCCTCAGTCAAGTACAACGACACCATTTCGAGATACAGTTTAAAATATTACGTTAAAAAGGAAAAAAATTTTTGGCAAAATACAAGAAATTGCTATTAATAGTTACTGTCCGTAAGTATTCAATAGTAAAATGCACACTGCAGTTATACCTAATTAATAAGTTACACATGTGAAATAAAGAAAAATTAGCAAAACAAACTAACAACTATGGTGATATTTTAAGTTGCACATCTGCCAAGTTAAGCATATCAAAGTTTGCCGAGCCGAGATAAACTACGCACACAATGTTGCCAGTCAAAAGACAGGATAAATTCACTACTAAATAACTACATAACAAAATTCTGCAATAAGCTGTTTGCAGGTTAAGTAAGCACTTTTGAAAACTGCCTTCTTGAGACATTTAAAAACAGTTTTTTAATGTAGCCAAAGGTATCATATTGAGTACGGAACATTATTCACTATCAATATTACTTAGAATGCTATGTTTATACAGTATTGAAAAACGGCAGAATAATACATCTTGATTGATAAGAACAAGTAATCAAGGCTTCAAAAAGTACCCTCTATCATGAACCACTTAATATCCTGCTACACAAGAACAAAAATGCAGAATAATAATTTCATCTTTGGCATATGTACTGTGATGCCCATTTGTCTTTTGGGCAGCCACACGTGTCACAAGGCTTCACTCTCAATCAATGAATTTCGGTTAAGAGCGAAAGGCATATCCGGAGATGCGCTTCAGATCACAGGTACCCACTATATTGATGTGTGAATGAACAAACAACTAGTATACCCACACTGGTTCCTCGTATGTTCATCAAAACTTTCATTCATGGTAATACTAAGAACTAACTTTCTCCGTCAATACGATGCCACAATCAATCTTAGGAAAGAAAATTGCTTTTGAGAGATGTAAACAGTTCTGAATCTTATAATATGTGTGAACATGAACTTCACGGTAATAAGAAATGAACTGGGAGCCTGGCTAACTCCAAGTTCGGATATTAGACGTCATCAAAGACAGAGAACTGGGAAACTATGTCACTACATATGATTTTGCCACAGAGATCACGGATTGTCACTGAGGTTGCCTTGCATGTGGCGCGCAGGGACACGACTCAAAAACCCCTTTTCTGAACTGGTACTGATGAATGTTCCGGGGTCTGCGTGGTGAGAACAGTGTGTGATTTTAATCTTACCAGTAAGAAATTCAATGAAGATCATTCTGAGGTAATCAGTGATGACATTGTGACTCGTGAATACACGGATGTTTAATGGGAGACGAGTCCAGTTAATAGTGTGAACGACCGTCGGGGTACCTGTACAGTTGATAGATCGGTGCCCAGGAGGGTGGGTGACCATTACTATGTGGTTATCCCCTTTGTGACAGGTCAAAGGGATGCTTCTCAGTGTTTCTTTCCTCATCAAGAACACGCCAAAGGAGACAAGATGACTATATGTCATGGTATGCTAGCAGTAGATGGATCGGTACTCGAGGGTAGGCTTGCTGAACGAATTGTTGATAGGGCCGATCTAGTTGAAGAGGACAGTCGTGTACCTTTAGTGTGTCTAGTAAAAGGTTAACATCACTGGTAAAAATCGTGAACATAACAGAAGAGACCCTTGTGCCAAAGAGCACTGTAATAGGATATGCCACACTTGTGCAAGAGATTTTATTGGAGTACTATATGCAAGTAGTAGCATACCCCGTTCTTCCAAAAGATGTAATAGTTGTGCTGCCACGGAATGCCCATTATCAGAGTAGTAGTAGTCGGTACAGGTAACACAGAACCACGGAATAAAATCCTCGCAAACATCCCTGGAAAATTAAATAGATGTTCATACGTAATTCCCTCAAATTGTGATAGCCACGTAATGTGTAGCGTAATGAGCGAGGTCACGGAGCAGGATAAATTGTGTCACTGTGCCCAAAGCCACCCAAGAGATGATGTATTAGTTCCGCGTCAGGAAAATCCCGAGTCATATGGAATAAGTGATAAAAATTACAAAAGTGATAAAAATATGTGTTGCAGAAATTGTTGCATGTGCTATACATGTAGAAATCGTTAATTGTTTGCAAAAGGCCTTGTTAAGCCGGGTGGACACAAAAGAACAGAGTTGTTCACGTACTGTAAATTTAATAATGATCACAGTATAAAAATTAAACGTCATGACAGTAACAGGGGTGTGTGTCCTAAGCAGTAATTTTTTGCTTAGAAGCAAAGTCGAATATTATTTCTTCGAAGTCGAGTCGAAGTTGAATATTTTATTGTTTCTTCTGTGCTCATGATTCAAATGTGGCTCAACATTTATCTGGATGGTTGCCATCTGGAGCGGTGAAGGTGATCATTGGGCGAGCTTCAGATCGGACCGGGATATGCAAATATCCACTCTGCATATGATGTTTGCTTGTCCTAGGTTTCTGAGGGTGTTAGTTACGTTAATGGCTGGGGGGGGGGGGGGGCGACGGAAAGAGACTATTGACTGGTGAATAGTCAACACAAAACCGTAGGTCCCCATCCTTCTTTGGCACCAGCACTACTCTGGAATTGTAGGGAGAGTAGGCTGGTTCTATAATCCTCTGTTGGAGCATTTGGCTGACTTGCTTGTTGATGACTGCTTGTTTCTGGGCTGTAAGGACATTTGGCTTGCAGAAGATTGGCAGTGTGTTGCTCAGCTGTATGTCATGTTCCCCAGTCGGGGTCTGTTTCAGCGTTTGGTTGATATGAAAGGTGGTCGCATGTTGGTTTAAAATAGTAACCAGCTGGGATGATTCAGGCTCTTGGAGCTGTGTCTGTATATTTTCCATGGTGATGGTCTGTGAGGGTAGCTCGGGAGGCGGAGTGTCCTACTGGATGGAGTGCCGCCGGTTTTCCCCAAAGTACAGTCTTTGGTTCCAGCAGTCGACCACACAGCTTTGTTTTCTCAGCCAGGGTTGACCTTGGATCATGTCTTCATTAACTTGGAAGTTATACTTTCGAGATCCCTGCTATGGTGGTTAGTGACAAGATGACTTCCCTGGTTAGTGGCAGGAACTCTTGTTTTCAAGCTAGCTGGACTTGTATATTAGTGGTTCTGATATTCTCTTGGGCATCTGGAGGCAGCACTTGGGTCCTGATGAAGTTGTCGGTGGCAGCTGTATCCAAGGTGGCCAGTACTACGTGTTGCCCCAGCTGTACCTAGATGTGCGGAAGGTGGTAGGGCGTAGTTTCGGTTTTCAAGCCTGAGACCCTTTGTTGTGGACCAGTTTGGTGGGTCTCACCGGCCGTGTCGTTTCCCGCTTGACGAGAAGGGTAGTCCTTGGTTTGCTGGTTCCTGTACTGTACTTACCTGGCCCTATACACCTCGCAGTCGCGGTGGAGATGGTTTTTGGGGCAGTACCAGCAGCGTGGCAGGTGAGGCCGAGGGGGTGGCGGGGCCGTCTCTCGGCTGGTCGTCTGGTGAGTTATCCTTGAAGGTCCAGGAGCAAGCTCTGTCCCGGCAGATAGGCTGGTCGAGCTCGAGGGCCTTGGGTTCCAGAGGAAGGATCTGAGGCTCGGCTGTATCGTCTCAAGGATGACTGGTATACTGGCTTCCTCGCTGCTTTCTGGGTGGACCCTGTGGTACATTTGTGTCTTACATCTGATGAACATCTCTGCATCTTCTCTGGGGCCTTGGGTCACGCTGTAGAGGTCTCTGGCAGGCTTGTTAAGTACCTCGGCTCCGGAGAACCGGGCGGCAAGTCTGTCGCGGAACTGGTTCCAGGAGTTCACATACTCCCCACACTGGTCCCACCATTTGGCTGCATCCCCTTTCAGATGTGGGTGGGTGTACTAAACCCAATGCTTTTGCAGAATCCCGCTGGTTTTCAACTAATTCCTCTTCACATTCCTGGAGAAAGCTGTTGGTGCTTTCATGAATCTTGCCGGAAAATTGGGGAAGCATGGGTGGTCCCACACTTCTGGTAGGTTGGTGGCTTCCAGAACTCTAGATTCTTTATCAGCGGCGGCGATTTTGCATATCCTGTACCTGAAGGATAGTCCCTGGAAGTCTCGGGGCTCGTCAATCCACCCTAGGCATAAGTAGTGGTATATTAATGGACATGTGATGCACTGTACTTGATAGGTGCCTGCCCCCTGGCACTGTGGGTGGGCACACTGTTGTTTTCATCCTCGGCATGCGGCACATCTGTATTCTAAACCGTCCATATCTTTGGGAATGTCAACCCAGCCCAGGCAGTCATGGTGGAATTCGTGCCCACAATGGGTGCAGGTGATCTTGTGGATCCCTTTTCGGGCGCATCCTTGCTTGCGCATGACGGCGTGGTCATATCCTTGGTGTCATTCATGGTGAAGGTTGGTATATGGGTGTCACAAAGTTTCTTCAGCTGACTTCGAACTGTTTGTGGTTACTGGGTAATCTCTCAGGTTGTGATCTATCTTCCGCCCCATTTGGGCGTCAAGAAAAGAATATGACCCGTCTCTGTCTACTTTACTGCTATGGCTAGCTCTGTGGGAGGTTGGAGAGAAAGAGTGAGAATCTGGGTGGGTGAGAGTCGGATTCCGAGAAGAGTGGCGTTCCCGAGTGTTTATTCTTACCCTGTGTAGTCAGAGACATCACGTTCCCCTTTAACTTCTGGGAAAAGGTTGAAATCCACTCACCTTGTTCTAGAAAAGTTGCTGAAGCAACTGCTGCTTCCTCTCAGAGAGGGGCGCGGGCGGTTTCGGCATCAGCCGATCCTCTTGAATGCGACGAGGAAGAGGCGGGCGTGGAGGCAACTTTAACGGGCTTATCATAGGTGGCACTTTCCTCCTAATGCTCCACTGAATTGGACTGAATTGTTCCTTAGAGCGAGGGTGTGATTGAGCCTGCACACGCGCCTGATATTCCCTATGTAGATCTTGGAGCGTGGGTTCCGGTCCAGGGAGCTTCTTCAGAGGCGGAATTAGCCCAGGAGGAATGTTCTCCAAACCCCCGTGACTTACGTTATGGGGTGGAAGTCCCGTTAGTGGGTGGCTAGTAAAACATGGCCGACGGCCTGCCAGGTAATCTACTGCTGCAGACCTACCAACCTGATAGCTCCAACATTCTCGCCTCCCAAGAATAAACATTTAAAAATTACATGTGGCCCTTAAATATTATGTGGAACTCTCAACAATATTAGTTAATACATACAAAAATTATTGGTAGCACAAAAGCACTTATTTAAATCATTATTGCCGTTTTTTTTATATTCCCTTGAAAAAGTTCATGTAGTCTCTGGCGGCGTTTGCCATGACTGCGTTTGTAAACAAACAGTCGTGAATTGGTGATCATTACAAATAAGATAGGCTATTCAAGTGCAAATATTAAGACGTGAACACACAAAAAGGATATTAAATGGATACAAGAAACGTAAGTTAGCAATATACAATTCTTTATTTTGGCCACGTGGTTTTAGGTTATATCAGTAAGAAACAACAACAAACACTTGGGCGGGAGCGAGCTTAAAAGATACAAGAGACGCTATGGCGATGCGTCAAAGTTTTACACAACCCAGCATAACCCGAATAAGTTCAAAAACTTCTCGTGTCGTGTTTATATACGTTACGTGTTATGATTTCTTAACGATAGGTTATCATTTTAGTGAAATTTATGTTCAAATGGATAAATAAACTGTACTCTTACTAATAACCGTTATTGTCGCTTTGAATAATTCACAACGTGGGTAACATAGAACAGCCACATGTCTTTTGTTAGTCCAATCATAAGATCTTATTGGTGCAGTGTTGTTCGTTTCAGCCAATCACAAGTGAGCTAGCAGTACTGTTCGTTTTAGCTGCTGCCTCGTTAGACGTCCATTTTTGTTTTGTTTACCTTACGTTTTACCGTGCTGTAGCGAGTGAAAATGGTAACGAAAAGGAAATGGAGATAATGAAATGAATAAAATTATTGAATGTTACGCCTAATAAACGCATGCCTATCGTTTTTGGCAGTTTTTGTTTTATAATCTCAGAGATACTAGTAAAGGTAAATGTACTGTTATTGTTCCTACCCCACATTCATCAATAATTTAGAAGAAAACAATTGTTTGTATAAACACTCATTTCTTACAACAACTCGTAATTAAGACAATTTTTTGTGCTGTTACGAACTCTTAGTAAACAGGATTCCACTGTATTGTGACGGGGCCTGCTCTACGTCACGTCTACGTTGTTGTTACTATCTAGATGTTGGAGGTTATGATGCCCTTGCTGCCGGCGACGACTTATCTAATTAGACTTTTCCTTGTTTGTTATTAATATGCCCGGATAGCCTGAGGAGTTTACCTAAGGAGTTTATATAGAAGAAAAAAAAGGAGCCAATTTCTTTAATAAC
>PNEQ01004924.1:0-10534 GCA_003012365.1 Medauroidea extradentata | reverse complement strand
CAAAAGAAAACTAAAAATAAGACAAGAAAACATAAATAAGCATAGTATGCTTTAGTCATCAGGATACATACACAACACGAAATTCCAAAACTGGAATCTGGTCAGATAAAACAAGGAACAAACAGAAAATAAAACAAATAACAAAAATATAAAAATATCTAAGTTGACATGCGACACAACGATGAGACGAAACAAAAACACAAACCGAAATACAGCAAACAACACAACGATGAGACTAGACAAAACACAAAGATGTCGGACACAAACAGTAAAAACAACAAACGACACAAATGATGAGACGAAACAAAACACAGTAGTTTTCTAAACAGTCAGTATTAACAACGTTTCGGGAACTGGAATCTGTTCCCGTCATCAGGTAGACACACAGGGTTCAGGAACATTGCTATATCCACACCCCAAGACAAAAAAAAAAGGAGTCTGGGGGCTGTTGCCCGGAAAAATTTGGATTTTAATTAGCAAAATGGTGTTGTTAAAAGAATTTCCAAACTTAAAAAAATAATATACCCTTTCAGAAAGGGTAATATTTTTGATGATAATTTATGTTTTAAAAATTAAAACCTCTGTGCTCATATAAAATTAATTAGGTGCATTTTTAAGCTTGTGCTTCCAAATTTTTCACAAAAAATAAATGCGTTGATGTTGTTGTGATGCGTTCTATAAGTAATATTTTCAATATTTTTCTTTGCATTTATTTTATTTATATTATTGGAGCATTCTCGGGAGGGGTCGTGCCCCCACCCCCTGCCTTTTCAGGATCTGCCACAGCTTGTAACCACATTATTATGTTTTTTTTTTTCCTGCAGAGTTTCACGCTGAGTAAGTGGAGAGAATTTTCAATATTACTGTAATTTATTTAGTGTTTCATCTAAAAGCCAACAAGTGTATTTTAAATAAGTTATTCCCATAGTTATTTCATTACACACACACATACATAATTTATATCAAATGGGTTACTTCGATTTCGAAAAGGTATAGAGCAGTAGATGATTTTGAAATGTGAAAACTTGCTAGTAGATCAGCAATGCTCCTAGGTTTCCTACCTCTGATATAACTAATTATAGGTAATTTAAAAGGAAGCATTTATATATTTTACTAGTTTCTGGTCGCAAATTTATAGCTTGGGATTCCTGTTTTAGTTACAATATTTTGTGAGGTTAAGTATTTTCTTTAAACAGAATTCTCACCTTAAATCATAGCCTACAATTTAATGAAGTTAACAAAAATCAGGATAATTTTGGCTATTAGTTTCTGATATCTGTATTTGTCACCGTATATACACAATGCCTGTATTTTAGATGTTGGCACTAAACCAACCACATTGTATCTATCAGGTTAATACAAGTCAAGACTAGCAATCTGTGGCTTACATAACAATTGAGTGAAACTTTAATTACCTACATCTCAGTTTTAAAAAATCAGTAACTATAAAACCTTTCGTAATGCAGTATTTAATTTTCTAATTGATAAATGTTGTTATGAGGTTTACATGTGTAAAAATAAAATAGGTATATTAAACCTAATTTTGATGTTACATCATGTAGCCTTTTCTTTTTTTTAAATGAAAAAACTAATACTTCACACATTACATTGTACCTGTTAGATTATAACTTGTGTGAAATGTTGTACAGGAAAATGTCGTAGCAATTATATTATGCTGACGAGTCCCACAGCACACGCTCTGTGGCTCAGAGTAAACGGTACATACTCAATCAACAAACCACTAGGCTGCCGATGTGAACTTATAAACACGCGGGCACTTCTCGTATTATTATCGGCCTTAGGAGAAACAGTCGTGTCTCATGTCAGTTCCTGCGAATTTGAGAGTTTATCCCTGCGACGTAACAATCGGATTCAAATACCGTAACAGAACTAACGCATAAATACTTGTGACGTCAGAAATTCTATATGTATACATACAATATGCTCTAACAAAATTAAATTTCCAGAAAAGAATCTATACCAATAATTATGATGAAATATGTGTAAACTCAAAATGATGACCATACCTCCCCCTTAAAACTGTGGTAAAAAAATCCACAGTTGGGTCATTTCTTGGTTGATTTAATTCCAGAGTTGGAACTGTAAAATCAGGTGAAGACTCAATTTCAAGTTACCTAAATTCTGTAGTAGTCCCGCGATATTCATTCTCTATTTGATGACTAGTAGATGCCCCATTCCGTTCATTCTCTATGTGTTAACAAGAAGAAACCCCGTGTTTTTATTATTCTTTATAGAGGAAGGTTCCTGATGGCTTGTATGCCCCTTAGTAGAATAATACAGATGTTTGTACATGTCAGTACAAGTTTCACAGCCACTGTACACAATATTACTTTAGTATTTTACACTATTATTCTTAATAAGTACCAGTACATTAAGTTCCTTATTTTACTTCAGCGCTTACATTTGATACCTTCTAGTGTCACAGTTATTACGAACAGTTACAATGAGATATTTCGCATTGTCTCTTAAATTTAATTTTACACAGTTCGAATTTCAGTACATATTTGCAGTAATTGTTTACAAAACATATTTTATATGGTGAATTTTTTGTCTGCAATTCACTTACCCACTATGGAATTTACAAGTTTCTTCTGTAAGATACTACTAGAAACTAACAAATCCAAGCAGATAAAAAACTAATAAACGAAGCAGCTATGGGAGTGTAAATGTCCAACCAGGTTAGTTGTTGTTCAGTTCCTCCCAATACTCATTTTTTAGTTTCCTTTTATTAAACACTTTCAATTATTTAAACTTTTTAGGAAGTGAGGCAGGCTTTTATATGTGTTCATTAGATAGCTTTTTACACCCTTTATTCCATACTTAGCGCTGATACAGTCCTCCTGATGAAAGTTGAGTTTATTTCTCGTTTTATACTTATGTATATCTTTGTTTTGATTGCTAGGCATATTAAGAAACATTTCTTTATTTTTTATATTAAACATGAATAGTGCGGCTGTGATTTTTGCTGTGTATTCAAAGGGTAAAATACCTTAGCTAGTGTAAAGGATCTTGGTAGGGGTATGAATATCATAGCCATATGGAAACCTGAGTGCTCTGTTCTGCAAGACTTATATTTCATGAACATGTACCTTCTTACAGTTGGCCCATATGACATTCATGAACTGCAAGTGGGAGTGGATCATAGCAAAGTAAACCTGTATCAAGTACCGGTGTGGGATCTTATCTCTTAAGCATGGTAGTATGCCTATCACTAGTGTAATTATATTCTCTACTTGTTAACTAGACGACGTCTCAGCTCTTGGTCCGCATGTCATCGGAGGAAGAAATGCCAAAGCAGGGGAATTTCCGTATCAGGCAAGTATTGCTACAGTCACATGTGCTATTTCAACGTCAAGATCATAAAATGGTGCAGAGATTATGCTAAGGGTAAACTTTATAAAAGTTATAAATTATAACTGGTTCAAAGACCAGTCAACTGGACTCCACACCCAGTCACATGTTCATTGGTTGCTGCTGCAGCGAGTGACTAGTTTGACAAGGTAGCGCGGCGGTCGGTGAGTGTAATTATTACAGCTCTGCTATAAGTTCAGTCAAGGTCGAGTTTAACCGGTCGAGCCACATCTTGTTTCAATGACTTCCTAAAAGTATCTAATTCCCTTACACGTTAATTATAACACACACGACACGTACACAGAAAATGTAACATAAATACTCTTGTAATAAAAATAACAACGAAAATTACATAACATGACGTGTGCTCGTGCTGATTCAGAAATTATAAAAAACACCAAGGAATAAGAAAGAAATAATAGAATTGTTAATTAATTATGTACAATTATAGTATCAACCTTTTCTATAACTTTTTGTCAAAATATATTCATGAAAATGTCTGAAAAATAGTAGACACGATGCGAGTATGACATTAAACAATGCTCGACACTCTACTTCCCAATTGCATCATTTAATTAAGTACTGTACATTAAAATAAAAAAAATACACTTGTTTTTAAACAATAAAGGAATTAATAATGTCAGAGTTCATTTCCCTAGGAAATAATGTATAAAAGTGTCCTTACATTGCAGTGCAGAGTTCCGCGATGCTGCGTTCATTTATACAACCTGCCCATCGACAATAGTTTATTTCAATGATACCAAAAATTTTCTGCAGATCCTGTACTAGAATTGGGTTGTTTCGCTGCAGTGGGCAATCGAGTCAAATACGCGACACCTCTGGTCAAAGACACTCTGCCAATAACCGTGAAGCACAGCTGCAGGTGTGCACGTAAAACACTGAAACAAGTTCGTGCAAAATTCTTGTCACAGAACAAATCTGTGTTTCTATATAACCAATGCCTGGAGGCACGAGTATATCGCGTATTAATCTGGCAACAGCCTAGACTTCTCAGACCTATACACACACTGGCCAAAGTCAAATATATATTGGTTTGTAACCGTAACACGTGTTACCACCACGACTTGTTTCCTTATTTATCACTGGCTTGCAGTCGTCAAAGATGTTGGTGTCGTCTAATCATAGGAGTAGTGAAGTATACAATATTGGCATTCAACGTGACCTGGAATCAATACGCGAAATAATCTTTCCTCTACGGCAATGACCTAATACTTAACAGCGTCCAACCACTTAGCTCATTGGTTATAGTTAGTGGCTGGTGAACTAAGGCTCCCGGGTTAGATTCCCGGCCAGGGAGGTCAATATTTACAGTAGCCTCTCTGGGTTCATGACTGGGTGCAGTGTTGTCCTCTCATATATATACTACAGAAGGCACTGGAAAACCACCACATAATCACCTCGCCTAGTTGACCTCGGAGTACGCCGTGGTTTCCATCACCCGGCAACCTCCGTGGTTCTAAACCTGCCACAGAACAGCCATCATCGATACTTAACAGCGAAAGTAATACACATGTAATGGAGTTAGAAATTTAACTTACCGAAATTTCCGGGTCTCTGGCAGCAAGCTTCTTTATTTAACACTTTATTGGGTTATAGTGAAAACAATCAAGCGAGGACATGTCTAAAACGCCTATATTATCTCCAGAGTTTACAGAAATATAAGTAAAAATGTCCCCTCACTAATCTCCCAACAAATATTTGATAATTATATAAGTAGTTACTATCTAGTAATGTAATGACTTATTTTTTTAATTTTGAGATTGAAAGACCAAAGTATTGACGATATGCCACCCGAAAACCCAGCAGCGGTTAAAATTTTATGAATATAAATTGTTTTGCATTATTCCACACAAAGATGACAATTTCCATACACAGTACAAATAAACGGAGGATTATTACAGCAGGGTTAATTCAACAAGATAACACAGTAGGCGGAAATCAAATGACTTTGTTCGTTACTACTAATAATATTTAAATGTGCAATCAACATACATTACTAAAAGTACGAATATAGAAACATTTGGAGAGGAAGGTACAGCTAAGTCAATTAGTGAAATTGAAACAATTAATATTATGTTATAACACTAAGGGTAGGTATGCGAACCTTTCTCCTTGAATAATCCACCTGTACATAACTACATTTAAACAATAAACGAGTAACTATTTTACACATTTTCTTAACATTTCATACCTTGTAGAGAATTCCATCCTTTACACACTGTCAGAAAAAATTTCCGTGAATATACGGTAAAGTACTGGCAAAAAATTATCCAGAAATCTTCGTAAAGTAACGGACACTCAGTTTTTCTTGGTAACGGAATCCTCCGTAAAATAACGTACAATCCGTTTTCCGCAAAAAGAATAAATTTCTGTATTCTACATGCACTCCATTTTCTTATTAGCATTGTGTTATCGAGATTCTGACGCACTATTTAGGAACCTGAAAAATTTTACGAAGTTGCTGGGATTCGAACCCACGACTTTATGGTTGCCAGGCGGAAGCTATAACCAGTTTTTAAACATTCCCCCCTTTAAGTGAGTCTATGTCATATAATCCCCAGTGACTTTTTGCTACGTGTAAGTGACGTAATTGTACGTTGGCGTGTGGCGGACAGACAAGACGAACACAAACACCCAGTCCTGAACCCGAGGAAGTGACTGTAAATGCCACCTCACCGGCCGGGAATCGAACCCGGGACCCTTGACCCAGCAGTCACTGAGCCAAGCGGTCGGACACCATTGACCCACAGTGACAATTTATGAGTAAATGAGTTCCTTGCAGTGGTAAGATATCAACTTTATAAGAGACAACTTTTGTATTTGACACCCAGGATTCATAATGATTATTAATACCACTTTTTTTCAATAAATACAGTAAAATACTCTTTAAAATTGTGGAAACATATATTCATGAATTTATGGAAAGTTACGGTCATACATCCGTAAACTGGCAATACGGACAAATTTCCGTAAACAAAATATTATGGAAGCCACTTCCGTAAAATTACAGTACTTTTCTGTAAATATTTCCGTGAATTTACGGAAATTTTTTAACAGTGCAGTGATTCGTGGGGATCCAATACAATAGAGTTAATATTGTAAATAGTACTTTATATGAGAGTATAAATTTGCGTGTAAGAAAATATAAAACATGCCTTAAACCATGACCGTCTTTAGTAGAAGGCCGGAGTCTAGAATGTGGCAACACTGCATCGGGGGCCTGCTGCTTGTCTTTTATTGACTGCCCTAGTCTCTGTAACGTGTGCAGTTTTAGTGGCGTGTACACGTCTACACTGACTAGAGCAGCCAATGAGCTACCGGCAGTAGGCCTCGATGCAGTGTTGCCACATTCAAGACTCCGGCCTTCTACTAAAGACGGCCATGCTTAAACATACACTTTCAAGAAATCGAAGACATTAATTAATTAAGTTGAAAAAACAAAATGATCGTGGTAAAGACGCAAACATGACATAATTTGATATTAAATAAATCGAATTATCTAGAAATTGAAGGTAATTTGAAACAAAATATGGAAGCATAAAAGTGCGTGAACTAGCAGTAAATGTGTTTCAGGTGTCTCTGCAGAGGAAGTACTACTTCGGTGGAGGCTCGTACCACTGGTGTGGTGGTTCCATCATAGACAACAAGCACATCCTGACAGCCGCCCACTGCACCACCGGGTGAGTCAGTGTCCCACGCCTGGGCGGCTGGAGGTGCGAGGCAGCTGGCCGAATACTGCAGACTAGACGAAAGTTTTTGATCGGCTCATAAGGCTGTTCAAGTGTGAAATTAATTCTTCTCACGGAAGATTTTTATCACACACAGTATACTCATAACGGCATGTCATAGGTTACATTTTACGGCAGCAGACATCCAATAAAAACTAACGCACTTACTGACGTAAAATAATTTGCACTAAAATTATATGACAAGATAAAGGATTTTATATCGGAAATTAACGACACTTTTGGTACACCAAAAAGAAAAAACGAAAACTATATTATGTTAATTAAGTATTTAGATTTTAGCAAATAGCATCATTCAGCAATATTACAAAGGTACCGATATTAAAGCTATGCGACCTGTGCGCTCGTGAAGTACGTCAAAAGTCAAAGCTTGCATGTTACAATTTTGTATATTTGATTTCTTGTGAATGGTGCGTGTTCTTGATTCATTTGAAGGAGAATAGGAAATCAAAGTGAGTATTTGCCATCCTCATGGTCCACCTCTGTAAAATTTCACTTACCCTGCAGTACCTGATGTTCTTCGTATTCAACTAAGCAACATTCTAACAAAAGAGGACCCGATAATAGTAACAAGAAGAGTTTATACAATGACAAAGGCAGAGATAGCAAATGCAAACAAAAGGCTTTTGGCAGCGATGCGCAGCTTTGTTAAGTCTTCAAGTACAGTAGGTTAAAGATGTTATTTTAAAGTGTTAATGTTAATAAATGCTATGCCTTGTACAATGTATAAATATATTATTTATGCAGGGCATTACACAGTAGGCTATTACACATTTATTAGAATTAAGTTTTAATATGATCCCAATGAGTTCCCATTTTGAAACATTCAGGATTTGTTGACAAAGAATTGATGGTGTGTGTGCATATATATATATATATATATATATATATATATATATATATATATATATATATATATATAACAAATCATTTCAAAAAATTAAAAAGCCTTTCCGAGGGTTCAAAAAATGTGATTGTTTACTGCTGTAACATAATGTATGTTACATAAAATCAAGTTTCATTACCTTCCAAATGAGATCTTACCCAGTTATACAGCTTAATTAGGGCCGAAGCTATAGGCAATTCAAGTAACACGTAATTTTTTGGTATATTTTGACTTTTTATAACTGTAGCTAGAAAACAAAACACTAGAAGTTTTTGGAAAACTTACAAACCATTTTCTTTGCATGTACTAATAGAATTCAGAGTTTGGATAATATTGGCGATGGTGAAATTGTGACGTTGGTTTATTTGACATGGAATGGCCCGATTACTGATATCTCCTGCAAGACTGTGAAAAAGTGACTGACACTGAAATCTCATTACAGCACAGTCATAAAAGTGATATGTATGCATGTTTCCAGTATTCCAGTGGAAGAGTTCCGTGTCATACCTGGGATACTCAACATCTCGCAGTCCGACTTCTACCCCAACTACACACTTCAGGCGGTGTACAACCATGAAGACTTCAACGCTTCAGACTACTTCAACGACATTTCAGTCTTGAAGGTATGTTACACGCACTAGTTTTACAAATATTTAGAGCCACGATTTTATGTTGAAAAGATTTTTGCAACATTTGGTTTCGATGCGTCATGTGCACGTCTACAGGTCTGCTACATCGCCCGTAATTGGATAATTTTACTCTCACTTGCCTTGGCAAATTACAGACGTACAGACTCACAATAATCTTATTCTGATTGGTGCAGTCAAATGAGAAACGTGTCTGAACAAAGACACGCTGCCAATAACCTTGAAACAGAACTGCCGATGTGCACGTGAGTCACTGAAACAAAGTGGGGCAAAAATATTTTCGCGACAAAATCGTGGCCCTACAAATATTACATATTATAGTGCAGAAAATGGCCTCCTGCTTGGATGTATTTGGCACGTCTGAGGTTGGGGAGGCCGGACCCGACAAGAAGACAACAACACCCACAGCATGTCTCACCCTAGCCTCTCGGTGCAAGTATCTGAACTGGAGCAAAGTCTTCTCGCAGACAACTGAAATGTGTTACACTTAGAAACATGCAAAATTCATGTTATTTTCTGACAGCTGACTAGACTCCAAGTGACTATAGGCTCGTTCGACGTCTCCCGCTGGCCGATATTGTCGAGACTTGCCGCGGAGAATGCTTACACGGTAGAGAGGCCAATCTCTGTAAAGACGTAACACACGTCAATGACAACACATGGCAAACTGAATCGCAGATTATGCTATGTTATGTATACAAAAGTTAAGTTCAGTCTTCTCACAAATGATAACGCGAATTTTGCATGTCTCTATTTATGCCTTACGTGCACATCTGCAGCTTGTTCTGATTGGCTCAGTCACATAAGAGTTGTCTCTATACAAAGACACGCTGCCAATAACCATGAAGCAGAGCTACAGATGTGCACATAAGGCATTGATACATGTTGATACAAACCTCTTCTCACAAAAAACCAGCGTCTCTACCTGTATCCCATGATAGCCAAATGTACAGACGTAAATCGTAAATAAAATTTATAGTAAGAATATAAATAATTCAAGATGTTAACGACTCGTAAAGAGTGCTCTGTTTGTACCGCGGATAGCTAGTGGTGGGGGTAGTTGTGAGATAGGAGCCATTCGCCAATAGGACAACACGTTGTGTTCCAGCTGCACTCAGAGCTGGTGTTCTCTGACGATGTGCAGTCAATCAAACTGCGCAACAACTCCGTGCCTGCAGGAACATACTGTGACGTCACAGGCTGGGGTCTGGTCAATGTCGTGAGTATACGCTGCCATTTTCTTGCATCTTGTTTGATTCTTGTTTGTTTGACTTTGCTTTTTAGTTTTCTAGCTTCCAATGTGTATTGACTACATTCCTATTTCGGAATTATTTGTATGTTTCTTGAATACAGCCATTTAGGGTTTCCTGGTTGTGTTTTTTCTCGTTCTTAGTCATGTTATGTAACGGTGCTTTTTCTGCGACTAAGAACCTTTCGCCAGCAATTGTTGGAGAATGAATTATTTACTAGGTGTATTGTGTTGACTGTTATAGTTATCTCTATGGTTGTTTATATTTACGGTAGTAAAATAATGAAGACGAGCTATGTCTATTATTTATACATAACAGAAGGTTATGGGCCCAGAACGTGAATTATTGTTGTTTTTTGGCCGTTTTATGTGAATCTTGTATTATGGTTATGGTTATGATCACAAACATAGGGCAAGTTTCATTTAGATCTCGTCGCCACCGAATAGCAAAGGCCTGTAATAATGGCGATGCCCTCGCTTGCTTTCGTTGAAAAACTTAAGGGTCGAGAAAACTACTCATCCTGGAAATTCCACTTGAAAGCTCTTTTGAAATTGGAAGATGAGTGGGATGTTGTCCAGGGCAAAGTAAAACCAGAAGAAGCAAAAGACAAAG
>PNEQ01004923.1:21679-32445 GCA_003012365.1 Medauroidea extradentata | reverse complement strand
CTAAAAAAGATCACAAAAACTCCCACTCATGTGCAATGAGTAGTTTTCGAATACTCTGACTGAAGCTCTACACACTGCTCGGCAGCCTGGGCAGACGACCACCTTAATATAGTATAGTTCTAAAACATGTTAATGATTCTCTGAGATGGCTTAAGTAGGATTACTGATGTGCAATTTTCTAAATTACAGCTTGACTTTAAGCACAATCAAACACACATTTTCTGCATCAGCTATTTACAAAAAAAAATGGGACTACAGCAAGCTCATCGGCATATATTATTATTTTTTTATTTATAAAAATAAATAAAAGTTACATGTTTCCACACGCAAGTGAACAATTAGCCGTTCACTCAAAAAACACCAACAAAACACGGACATGTCATCGTATCGTATCGATCAACAAATAAACATTTCGCACGTTTTCTGATAAAAAAAACATTTCCGAAAGTTGCCGAATGACATCGCGCTCGGGAACCTTCGGGCGTGCAGAGAGTTCTGTGAAAAGAGCCTCACCCCTATCTATATAGCTCGTTGGTCCAGACATGTAATTATAGGTTTGTTTTCCTCTGCCTCTCTCAGGAGCTGGAAGAGTTGGGGCAAGTTGACCCAGGTCAACCCAGGTCAAAAATAGTTAACAACTCTCGGAAGAGCGAGGAAAACGCCTATTGCGTTGATTTGATGGCGGAATTTGCAGACGTATTTAGAAATTTTAATAAACAAGAATCATAAGATGATGAAGTTCCTACATCTGCACCAAATAATGCACTATAAATGATAAAGTGCCTTCTAATGAAATTATGAGAAGCTAGAAAAATACACTGTACTAAACTTAATTGGTCTGAGGAATAATAATATGTATTTATTATTCCGTTGAACTACATTAAGTGCATATCAGTACAGTAGCATAGGAATTCGTCAAGTTTACAGCAATTAAAACCCTATGTACAAGAAATATATACAAACCCTGATTGAATATACAGTATAAGTACACCAGGGGATATACAAGTCCAACATCAAGGAGAATAATAACTTAACGATTTTTAATGACTTGAATTACTATCCACAAAGAAGAAGAATTCGTGAATTACGGGAATTAAACACATTCTGCGAATATTAACCAGTTTTTGCGAACTCGTGTTTTACGAGGTTAACAACCACACACAAACAACATCATAATCAAAAACTTTTATTGGTTAGAGTAAAAAAAAACCTATTCAGCTGCCGCAACTTTACTGTCGTCATCCATCTCTGAAACAATTCGTATTTTCTCTATTTTCAAACACGACAGCGAAAGTAAACTGAGCAGTCAACAGCAGTATGCTCGCCGTAACGTCTTGCAGACGATTTGCTCCTACTTGCCCTCGCAACTCTTCCTCGCGAGGAGGAGCTGAAAGGGCATGCTGTTTTTGACCAGGAGCATCTTGACCTGACGAGTAAAACACCGTGCGCCATCTTGTTTCCGGTCAGTAAAACGCCTAGGAGTGCCTCGAGAGCTGTAAGAGCACAAAGAGTCGCCAGGTCAAGGCCGAGTAAAACAAACCTGATAAGACCGTGGTCTGATTGCTCTTGCGGCTCTCGAGATTGCAACTCCTGAGTACAGAAAGAGTTGTCGACTCGAACAAATCTATTCATTTACGTTTACCTCATGCTTTTAAATTTTCAAATGCAGCCGTAAAATGTGGTCAAGAAACTCTCACTATACTGACAGCCTGAAATAATAGTTTTTTTCGTGGCATTCTTAGAATTAGCAGCAAATTCGAAGGTATATTTGTAAACTCATTTATATCATGGCGTCTACGCTTTCAGTTACAACGTTTACAGGGAATGTTCTTTAGTTTAACTGAATCCGATAATATATCTCTGTATTATTTAATTATATATATTTTGCTAAGGTTTTTGCTGTAGCGACTTATGCGTAAGGCTGTTCATAAATTGGGAAGTAACGGAATTATGTTGTCGCTACTGTCACTGATAATTTTCCTTCGTTTTTAATTTTTTTTGTTGACGTTGGACGGTTTTTGATTGAAAGGTATCGTGTTATCGAGTTCGAAGAGAGGACACATGACTAAGCGATAATCTATTTTTAGATGGCACAAATTTTTTAGGTTTGAGCAAGACAAACTGTTCTTGATATGTAATGGTCGTTTAAAAATTGTGATCTTACGTTTGAATAAGTAACGGGTATCAGTAGTGTTAAAGAAATTCCTGCTCATCTGTAAGGTAACCAACAACAATAAAGTTACCTCTTTGTTCTTATCTGTTACCTAACCATACAAAATAAAGGTTACGTTCTGATAATTTTTTCTAGATGTCGAAAGCAGCGAGTCCATCACGATTTTCCGGCGAGTATGACCATTTCTACGATCCCAGCTTCACAGCAGACATCAGCCAGAAAATGAGGGTTCCTAAACGAATCCGAGTTGACGGTGTGATAGATGACGAAGACACTAACGCTGGCAGCAACTGGAAGAATGAGACTGAAAAATTTGAAATGATTGTACCTGACAGAATATTAGTAGCAGGTATGGTTGATGTAGGTGAGGGTAATATTCAATTTAATTGGCTTGTTTGCCTGAAAGAGTAGCTTAGTTGTAATTGTATAGTCAAATAGGGCGACAACAGTGTTGTGAAATAGCGTAGTGTTTTTTTATTAGTGTGTAGGTTTTTTATGCCAACAGTGTACACTTGGTGTTTATTTAAATAGTACTTAGTTTTCTTAGTACATAAGTAGTAGGGCGTATATATTTTGCAAAATATGTATAAAGCCCCGTTGTAGTGTGGTACTATGTAGAGTAGTTCACTTCAGTAAATGGGGAATTAGGTATTACAGTGTAAATTCTAGTATTAGTTAAGAGATAAATAAGCTCAGGTAGAGAAAATGATACTTGTGATACTCAGGAGTGAAGTAGGTGAATATTTCAAAGATATTTCGATAGATTAAATTGCCCGAACTTTTAAGCCCCTGCCACAATGAACTTTAAACTGCAGTTCAGTGCAGTGCCGTGCCGTGCTGGTGTGATTCTGGCTATCTGATTGGCCCACGTGACCATGACGTCACTGCTTGCCGGGCAGTGCTGTGCTGTGCCGCCAATTCCAGGCGAACTTTTAACTTTTTTGGCAACGGCAGGGGCGGCACTCACCGGCCAACACCGGCAGGGAGCGGCAAGGTGATTGCTATTGGTTGACTGATGTACGTCACAAAACGAGAGCCAATACCGCGACAGCGCACAGAGAAAAAATGTAAACAAACAAAAATAAGTGACTGTTCTGCCACCTATTGTACGCAGAATGAACTGTACCCCAGCGGCAGGCACCGGCATTCATTGTGGCATACAAAGAGGAGAAAACCGGCCGGTCACCGTAGCGGCAGCGCGAGCGGCAAGTCACCAGCAGGTGGAACTTTTATTTGTGGCAGGACCTTTAGAAAGGCGGCTGTTCTTCTAAGCCAGATCCCATGGTTATTAATTAATTTAGTAGAAAGAATCTACACTTAGCTTAAGTTCTTGTAGTCTGCTGCTGAAGTCCTGGAAAGTTGTTACATATTCAAATATCCAGCAATAGCTATGCATAGCTATTTCAACAACACAGAGGGACATTTTCACAGGTTCTAATATCTAATTTATTTTATCACTTCCAAATATATGTAGTAGACATTTTCTTGAGATCAATCCAATAAACAACTACCTGGCAACTCCCATAGATAACACAAAAAAATTTATTATTTATCCTAGTAACGATAAAACTCGCTGTGAAAACATTACATAGAGTACTTTAAAAAAATTATGTCAATATGTACAAATATTTATTGAAACCTTGTAAAGTTACTAGTGGTCATTACAAAATTGTAAGGTAATTAAACAAAATCAAGCTATTAATTACTAACTCCACATAAATAGACCTGTCACCAGTATACGTTACACAGTTCACAATCGACATGGCGAAAGTAAAAAACATAGTATAAGAAAGGAAATATCTGTGATACGAATGGTGGCGTTCACAATGAATACTTGGCATGACTTATGTGGCGTAACTTGCTTGGCGTGGCGTTAAAGATGGTCATCTCTGCGTTTTCTACGCCAAGTTTTTCATGCCGGCCAATAAGAATGTGAAACGTCATAAGTGCTGTTGGCACGAAAATTTTTGTCCAATAATAAATTAGTTCTTCTCTTGTTGATTATTTTCTGATTGGTCAGGAAACAATATATTTCTTGGTGATTGTGTATGGACAATTTCGCATGTTATTCTGTGTAAGTTATGTTATTTTTTTCATGCCGATTGTGAATGGGCCTTAACTTCACCCCAGTAGGTGTGTTTAGCTTTGTGTTTGAAGCATTATCGTGCTTTGCCATTCTGGGTGTGCAATGATAAAATATATTCTCAGTTCACTCTTACCGGAGTTAAGTATGTTATAAACAAACAAGTTCATTGGCTGCCGACTGCTGGGTACTGTGATCTTGTACATGAAATACATCATTGTTATTGTCATGTTCATATAAATTTACCATGCCATCACTTAATAAGAAAGTTTTATTATCATGTATATAATATTAATAGACGTTACTAAAACAATCTGCTGCACTATGTTTGTTACTATAATTATGGTTAGTGGACGACACATCCATACAGTTCATTCAAGAGTTGTTCAACGAATGATGCAATGTTATACGTATGAGTTTTTTGTCACACTTGTCAGTATTTAGGGTTGTACGGGACTCTCATACTTGTTTGTGAAAGTATGAAAACTTTAGTTCAGTAATAATTACCACTGTGGAAATATATCCTATCGCAAACAAATCTAACTTTTTGAAATTTTTTAACAGTAACTCATCAATGTTGTAGCTTTTGCAAATAGTTTTTCCGTGTTTCCTTTTTTTTTTCTTCTTCTCAATTTGCCCTACCATAATTCAGTGATTTTTTTCATTCTGTTCTCGCATTGGTAATTTGGTCAATAGACTAGTGAATTAGGTTATGTGACGGAAATGAAGAGTGCAATTGTGGTTCATTTTTTTTCGAAACTTGGATATGTATGCCATTATTGTTAAAGGTAAATATTAAGTATCACTATTCATCATATACTGACCAAGCTATTGATTTTAGAGATATATTTTGTTAATGAAAAATGGTCTACAGACATAGAAGTGGTCGTGCGTAAAGAAAATAGTTTTTTAAGTTAGAAATGTTCAGTTTTCCGTTAGATTAAGTTACGTTACATTGATCAGGTTAGGTTAGTTCTTGTTATTTTGGTTAGGTTCTGTTATTTTGCCATTAAGGTAGGCCTATCCATTTTTCATTAGGTTAGGTAAGGTTAAGTTACCTAACCTAACAAAAAATGGAAAACTTAATAGGTAGTAAAATAATTTAGGCCTAATGTAACCAAAATTAAGCTAAATTAACGTAAACAAACTTAAACTTACCTAACCAAAAACAGAAAATGTCTAGGTTAGAAAAGTATAATTTTATTTACATAAGACTAGGCCTACTTGTAACGTCTATAGAAACATTTTTCATTAATAAACTATACCTCAAATGAAGAGTTTGGCTGGAAGCACTCGTACTTCAACATCAATTTATATTCACTGTGAACGCAGTGCAATTCTGCTGCAATGCACAGCAATGCATGCATGCACATTTACTGTCGCCACATAAACATGTCCTTCGTCTCGCTGGTCAACGTGAAACTGATAATGCTGCCCTGAAGAATGTGGTAGCGGATTATAAAATAACACACGTAACTTTTCCAACAAAATGTTTTGTTAGTTTACTTTGTTACTTTTTTGGAACTGTAATTACTAGAGAGTTAATTGATGAGGTAATCACGTTGATTTCATGAGACACAATTCTCTCTTTGTTTTCTACTGTCTAGATGTTTTCTACTGTCTAGATGATTGTAAAAGCTGCAAATGATTTACATTGGAACATTCCAGTCTTTAACATTGTCTCCAGAATCTGAATCTTAACACCTTTGAATGTATGTTACTCACACTTTTAAGTTATATAGTAGTACGTTCACTTTTTTCTTTCTTGGAATATTAACCATTTTCACCATACCTAGTTATTTCAGCAGTTCGTAAGGGAGACTTTCATTGCAAGGTTAATGGGACTTGTATCGCTAGTAAAAGGGAGCTACTCATTGTACCTATACCGGTCAATGTATTGGTTTCATATTTATAGTTTATTGATGAAGAGTGGTTCTATAGAGGTTAGAAGTAGCCTTACACAAACCTAATCTACCCTAACATTAGGTTACATAACATAAAAAACTGTGTACGTAGGACTAATACTAACCACTATAGAACCATTTTTTACTCTCTATACCTCTAAAATCGGCGTCCAGTATATGATGAGTAACTACTCTTCACATGTACCCAAACCATATGTGTCAAAACTGGATTTTAAAGTTGCTGGTGCTGAATCTTCAATTTCTTCTTTAGCATTACTGGAAACTGATATTTTGGCATTGAGCCTCAATTCGATTTTATTTTCCACTTTTTAAATATCTACAGTATCACTTGACTGTGGCATGGAAAGAAGGAAACAAGTGGTTGATGCATACAAGTGTGGTTTTTTTGGAATTCCTTGAAAGTTTTTGATCTATCCACCCTGACTTGGTATGTCCATAACTAGTTCCTTTAGGACCACCACTACTCCTTCTTGTCTCAGAGGAGAAAAGTGCGATAAATCACAAATGAAGGAAAAAGTAAGACATCTCTAGTACACACTGTCACGAACCAGCGTTTCTGGGTGACCAAGGTGATGTAAGATCTCGTTTGGGACCGTAAGTATTGAGGGAAAATGAACGGTAGCTGCCACCAGGAGAAAATTATCAGACTTCTCTAGGCTAGCTTGATGGTATGAGCAAGTCATAAGCTGGTATAACAACTACCTTGCCTCAGTCGTCAAAACACGCTGCAAGCCTTAACTTCAGAGGTTAGTGGGTCGCGAACTACGATATCCTGGAAGGTTTACAAGGACTACGAGGAGTGCTTAAAGTGCCGGCATCATAAAACATAGGGCATTAGTCCCTCAACTCTCACAGCTGCTAATATTCTGGGTAAAGACATAACCCTTTGCCTTGTAAGAAGTTACCATTAAATTATGAACTTAATCAACTATAGTTACTTAACTGATAGTTTCACACACATAATTCAGCAAGAATTTATGATACATTTCTAAGCTTAGGTGTGAATACTTATCCATAAGGCTATGAGAACTAAAATAATATTAAATCTATTATAGAGCAACTTTAATTTTATAATTTCCTAATGACTTACATATAAAATTATTCAGCTCTTTCAAGTTATAATCATGTTGCAACATTAACTACAATATAAACAATATATCACAAATTCGTATTCATACTATCTTTGACCATTCAAAGGTAGACCCTTGTTTTTGAAATGTCTTTGATGTCGCTGTGCTCGCTATTCTTAATTTTTATACAACTTAAACAGTGTGTGGCACACCAGTTCTCCTAGACCAGTGCACTAGCTCGATGATAACACAGCCAAAAAGGCAAGGTTAAAAGCTGGTACATGTCTCTCGATCTGTAGTCAAGTACTTCGAAATTTATTGGAAGTACTCTCGTTGGTTATATTACGTTGTAGACCAAATTTGGAATTTCCACCGACACTGGTGAATTTATAATGGTTAATCCTGAAATGATATACTTCACTATATTCCAAGACTTCTGGTTTATTAGATTTCAGTTTACAGCGGCGTTAAATACACTGTCCAATTCTTAGCACGGTGGATCTGGATTACAGAAAATTATACCGGTAAGCAGAAACGCAGCATGACTATATCAGAAGATTAGACAATACAGTGTCAGAAAATGTAGCACACGGTGAACACAACACGCGGCGAAGAAGAATGAGAAGCCATACTGGCTCTCCGCACCTAACTGCCTACATGTAAAAATTTGGGCCGCAGCCCCGTGCGTCCTTACTGGCTCGCGTTATAACTTCTAAATAACTATATAGCGGAGGCTGAACATTCCAGGGCGAAGGGATGACACACGCCGTGCTCTCATTGGCTGGTTCTCGGTAGTGAGACCCTCGTAATTCGCTCCATTACCTAGAACCCTCTAGGGCAAAACTAAAAAATACGCAATAAAAGCAAACAAGACTATGGCAGAGATTTCTTGGTGTGACGTACGTGATAGCTGTTGAAGTGAGGGTATCTTAGAGAAGGCTATTTGTTTGGTTTGGTGTGAACAGTTGTTTCAATTTTCTCATTATAAAAGGTTAGTTCTACATCCACAAACATCGCTTGTGACTCGGAATAGTTCGAGGTGAAATTCAGTGCTAGTGGAGGTTAGTTAGAAAGTTGAGGAGACTTGTCTTAAGTGAAGTTTCAGATCATGAAGTCATTGATCAGTCACATCCAGAAATATTTATTGTAATTTAATCCTGTCTTATCATCCAGTGCTTGCTTGAAAATTTTTTCTTTCACCTAACATTTTAGTAGTTATCAGGCCTGTCAGAGGCATGCCTTTTTCTCGTTTGGTGAACTGGACATAATAAAGCGCTCCGCCTACTTTTTGAAAGTAAATTTTTTTTTTGTGGTTTTTCATAACAATTTTTCACAGCTTGCTCTAGAAATAATAGATTTCACCCGTTCTGAAACAGTAAGAACACCGACTCTGTAATAATCTGTAACTGTTTCCAATAATGTTCATTTTTCAATTTCGATAGCAGCTGCTTTATCAGCGGAAATGACAACATACTTCCACTTAGTTGTGGCCGAGAGGTCAGACCTCCCACCGAGGTGATCAGGGTTCGATTCTCGGAGGGGTCGGTCCCTAGATTTTCGCATGTGGGAATCGTGCTGGACAATGCCGCTGGTCAGCGGGTTTTTTCAGGGATCTCCAGTTTCCCCGGCCCATTCATTACATTGCTGCTCCATACTCATATGTCACCCCCACCAGTGCTAAAGACCTCGATGTTAAGCACTGACCAAAATCTCTTCACTCACTCCACTTAGTTGTCTTAGTACAAAAATGAGCAACATACTGTTTCCTTGAAGTGTTATTTACACATTGAATATTTTTAATGACTTCTGGAAATTCTATTGTACAACAGCTTTGAATGTTATTGGCAAGTCTCACAGAAAGAGCACACGTGTGATGGCTAAAAAGAACTTTAATGCAATCTTTATTTGGTAAATTGTTTTTAAATGGTTTTACCTCCTTCCCTTGTCAATGTAAGTAATCTTGTGTTAGGTTAGGTTACCTGCGCAGGTTATGGTATGCAAATCAGTTCAGTTAACTGTATTCATTGAAGGAAATACATGTTGTCTATTTGAGACACTTCAGAATTTTTACATGAATGTTTTAAAATACCACAATATGAATTTTTTATTTTGGCTTCGTTCATCAATGTATTATTTGGTAAAATGCTTAGTCTTGATTGTATACTGTACTAAAAGTTACATTATAGCCAAAATGGATATCTGGTAAGATATGCATATTTTACCAATACAAACAATACCACCAAAATTACTTCTAGATCACAAATACATAATCCTAGTATCTGACCCTCTGAGCCAATTATCTCTTCTGATATACCGTACTATGTAGGTACCGTACTTTGATATCCTACTGTAAAAGTTAATTTTCCTTTGTATGACATACAGTGAGGTGATTGTTTTATATTCAATAGATTCTTATTAAAAATTGTTATATAGTGGCCAGATACATGTATTTAAATTCTTCAACTTCTGTAATTACATTGTAAGGTTCTACTATAGTTACGTTAGTGTAATACTAATTGTATAGTATTGATTGCATGATGCAGGTGAATTTAAATTGCTGTACTGTTCCTTTTCATGCTGACAGGTATCTATAAAGGTGATTTACTTTTCAATTCATGCAATTAGCTGCTTTTTACAGTTTCTTTGTGTTAAAAGTTAAAGTACCGTTATTTTATGAAGGTGTTGTAACTTGTATCAGTAAAAGCAGAATACCTTAATATTGATGTCAACACATTTTTATTTGCAAATTTGTGTATTAAAACTGAAAAAGGCTAATTCTAGAAAATTTTCACCAACATTGAGCTATTTAATGCATAAATTTCTTACATTTAATTGAGGGGCAGGCAAGACATTTTACTACAAGAACAAGTCATTTTGCAAAATATTTGTTCACAGATTGGGGAAAATTTTGAGGTATAATTGCTGGTTTTAGGTTCTTCATAATGACATCTGAGAACGTTCAGGTTAATGAAAACATTTTTGTTAATTTGTGTAATGGGGTCATTCCATGTCAAATCAACCAGTGCCCTAAATTTTCATATCACATAACCAATTCATTTTTTCGTTGTGTGTTCCTTATAACTATATAAGACATAATTAATTTTTTTTAGATTTTTGGGACTGTCATTTTTGGAGTTATGAATTTTTTTTTAATTCCGAAAAGCTTAAAAATCACTCTGTCGTTGTAACTTCAAATGCTATTTTTTACGAATCTATTAGAGCTACAGACTTGTGCAAGGTCTCATTTTAAAGCTTATTAAATGAGCTTTCATTTGATATATCACATGGTATAATTTGTAACTAAAATGTTTTTTTTTATGTTCTGAAATTTTAATTTTGTAATTACATAAAAACGAAATATTTTAAAAAATTGAAAAAAATTAAATTTGTTTGTACATATTTCTTGAACACACAGTCCAAATTTCAAGTTGGTATCTCTTTGGCAACCTGAAATTTTTTAATTTTCTTGTTAGCATTACTACCTTTAACAATGCAATGTAATACATACCTACATA
>PNEQ01004923.1:0-20679 GCA_003012365.1 Medauroidea extradentata | reverse complement strand
ACAACGACAGAGTGATTTTTAAGCTTTTTGGAATTAAAAAAAAATTCATAACTCCAAAAATGACAGTCCCAAAAATCTAAAAAAATTAATTTTGTCTTACATAGCTGTGAGGAACACACAGCTCAAAAATGAACTATATTCGTGACATTAAGTTCTAAAATAATTCTCTCATTGGTTGATTTGACATGGAATGACCCAATGTTTCTTTATGTTACCATCTGCCAAAGTTGCACTAAGATGTAGGGAGGTTTTCGTTTAGCTGTTGTCGCATTGCAGCAATGGACGTTGCGAAGAAACAGCACTGCAGTCTTATGTCAACATAGGCTATGCATTTGTGTAGAACATCATATCAATATCATTCAACCAAAACTCATCAAAAAAAGAAATTACAGTAGAACCCTATTACAAGGTTTGTTGTGGGAGAGAAAAAAAGAATGCTTACTACCTACAAAAACCTCTTAAAAGGGTTAAATAACACATGTTCTTATATACAGGGTGCAAATTTATAAAATTTAAGCAGGACATTTCTTAAGAGGGTTTCGCTGTATGGGTAATTCGGAATAACGTGAGCACTAAAGATTTAATCTTCAAAAAAAAATATCTAGTAGTTACTGCATTTAAGTCAACGTTAATACGTAATAGTTACATTATTGTTAGTATGGTTGGTAGCGAATCATTGCATGTAGTTCCGTGAATCATTGCATGTAGTTCCGTGAATTTTCTTATTTGAATACAGCATTAGTGAAAGAACGTCAAATGCTATAAAATATTTATTTATGATCTTGTTGACATACCTACTGAATGTATAATTTTATTTAATTAGCGCCAGCACAAGTGATGCAAACGAGCCGCTGTTAATAAATTGTCGTTGACACACACCTCTAGTACTTCGCGCCACATGAATCTGCGGGAATCTTGCTAACTAGTTCAGCACTTGGTTAATTGTGGTAAAGCTGCATTCGATGCATGTTTGAAGGTTGTTCTTAAAGCTCCATCATGTCTGATCTTCTAAAGTGCTTGTAGGTGGTGCCTGTAATTGTTTTTCTTATTATATTGACAGTGTTTGCACATTATACCTACCAAGTTCATCAATTGAAACTTCTTGTAAAGGCTGCCTACCCAGGTTGTTGCCATGCTGTTTGGTTAAGGAATCAATGTTCAAACTATTTCTTTCTCAGTGGACCAATTAAAAAAAAACCTTTTAACTGAAGTTGTTTTACGTAAAATTTCCCAAGAAATATTGCAATATAATAGAGAAAAAAGAATGTTAAAGTTTCTTAAATAGCAGTATTCTTGTAGAAATTTTTAAAAAGTAAGTTTTATTTTCAAGAGTTAGTTCTATACAACAGATGCTAGATGCCACGTTTGAGGTACAGTACTGAAACAGGCGGCAAAAAGAGCTAGACTGGCTCGTACGTCAACAACAGTAACCCTTTGTGTGTGGGGTCGAAAACAGCATTCAGAGTTTCGGGCATTGGATTTTTCCTATGAAACTTAAAGCGGTGACCCTACTATTTTATTTATGGAAGATACGTAGTTAAGTCCAGTGCAAAGACTAGTAGAACGTCTGATTCCTGAACATAACATTTTGTATCCTTAAACACAATCCTGAATCAATAATTTTAATTGCCAGTTCTTTGATAAACAGGCACCGAAAATTATTTAAACTATCTGTACTTTTATGCATTTATATTGGTGGCTAAAACATATTCTTAATTTACCTGGTTCGCACTAAAATGAAAATCTTAAATACAGATACAAGCGCAAAAAATAGCCATGCAGCTTTGTTAATGCTGTCTTTGCCCTCAATTTTGTCTTATGTGGTGTTGCACTCTAAGAGGAAGCAACACTGCAATTACAGAATCACAAATAAAATTTTTTAAAGAATTTTTGTATCAGGAATCTCTGTTGAATAGAACTCATGATTATAGAGTGTATCAATTATACGCGGTCGTGAAAATATTTGGGTACGTACAGAAACATGAAAAATCAGTATTTTTATTTTGTAAGAAAACGAGTAGCATAAAGTTATAACAAAACAATTTTTAACTATAAGAAATATTGAAGTTATCAAATGTTAGCATAACTGAAGTAAAAGTTGTTCTATTTTACGTTTTTTTTCTCCAGAAATATTGCTTGCTTTTAATACATAATAGTTCAAAGAAAGGAATTGATCGAAAGTGTTGCTTACGTATGTTGCTGTTATTTGTAAAAAAAAATTTCTTCAAACTAATTAGTTTTACAAAAACGCAAATTTCGTAAATTTTAATGAAGGGAATAAACTATTCAATTTTCATTTTATCTGGGTGGCGCAGCAGGTAGAGCACTCAGCTCCCAACAGGACAATCCAGGTTCTATTTCTGGTGCAGGGTGTCCAGCGATCGGGAAATTGTGGGAAGTACTGGAATTGTACGTTTTTTTTTTGTCGGGAATGTGCGGAAAATGTACTTGAAATCTTTCTTTTCTGCAGGAATTTCTTTGCCACCAATCATTTCGTTATGTCATCAAGAAATTGGGCAGTACTTTGACAGCTGTTATTTCTAGGGACAAGTGTTTTTCGCATGTGCAAAGTCACGAATTTTTAAATTTTTGTTTAAATTCGCAAAGTCCCATCATTCTGTGCGAAATTACAAAATAAATGAAAAAATTTTAACATGTTCTGTAGTAAACAAAGCCTTTGATTTGAGCATCAATTGAAAGTGAATAGACAGAATCAATTTTGACAGCGAAAGCAAGATTCGAGTATATGAGAAAGTGGCGGGCGTATATTTATGTTTGTGGATGTGTTTATCCTGTTTTTACATGGTACAGTACATGGTAATTTTTTATGTTTAACATTGTAATTAAATAAAAATTGAACATATTTATGTTATAGCCAGGATTAAGTACAAATATTGTTGCGATTCTGATGTTGTGATGCGTAATTTGACTGAATTGATGCCATCGAAAACGTCAAATTTTCATCATGCATCGTAGGAAAAACCAGACATGAATGGCAAAATACAGCATTAATTTTATCGGCAGCAAAAACACTGAAAATAACAAGGATAAAACTGTTGCACCTACAAAGAGGCACTATTGATGCGAAACACTAATGAATACATTCAAGGTATTTAGGTTAAAATTAAAAGTTGATATTTATCCTTTAGCACTTGTTTCTTTTACCGAATATTATTTATTAGTACAGTATGTTGTTTCGTAAAACGTGACGTAAATAAATTTAGCTGACAGTTTTAAAGTGTTACGACTGGTTACTACTAAGTGAAAAATTCTGGAGGGTAATATAACCTACTTAACTGTTAAATTTTACTGTATGTAAATTTTTGTCACGAAACGTATCTTATTTCAGATGTATAAATATTAGTAAATTTAATATGATATTGTGCTGGTACATTTTTGCCTACAATTCTATTCATTTGCATTTCTGTATTGTTTACATGGACTGAACCATCAAATGCAATAAAAGAGGACTTTCAACAATTCAATCAATATACAAATTTGTGTAAAGGAAAATATTTTAATTAAGTACTGGACTAAAGTAATATGTTTTACACACCTTCGTCACCTCTAAAAATAACATAAAAATTGTATCATTAACGTTAGTCTGCTTGGGTAGCACAAGTTAACATGGTATCACGTTTAAAGCACTGTACTGGAATTTTTCACGGAATGTGTACAGGAAATGTACTGGAAATTGAAATATCACTTTTGCTGGACATCCTGACGGTAGGATTGGTCTCCAGATTTTTGCATATGGGGACAATGTCGCTGGTTTTCTCGGGGATCTCCTGTTTTCCCCACCCCTTCATTCTTGCGCCGCTCCACACACGCATCATGTCACTCCTCACCAGCGCTGAAGACATAGGTGTTAAGTGCTGACCTAAATATCTTCAGTCATTTCATCGAGAAATAATTCACGTTCACCGACTGTAAATCCAATTATTCCATTCCCGTTAAGTTAACTCCAAGGAAATTTTTACTATAGTGTGTCATACTAGCATCTGGTAGAAATATGTCTCCAAGATGTGTTTTATGGCATAACCATTTTTTAAAATTAATTGTAGTCATGTGAGGAACCATGCATGACTAGACCGTACATAATACCAGTTGCATGCTAATGAATGTGTGTTGCATGGTTACGGAGGCCGTGGAAGATGTCTCATGTGGTACTGTTTCAGGGGAAGATGGTCATATTGGCACGAAGGCACCACCTAGGGAGCTGGTGTTAGAGAACTCCATCATGCCTGCGATTGTTGAACCGGTCAGAGTTGTGGTGAGTTAACATTACCTGTGTTCTATAATGATACCATTAGGATTGATTGCACAGTCACGTGAGAAAGACGTAAGTGTGCATCTATTAAAAAGTGAGGAATTTTCATTACAGGGAGTGCAAAATATTCAGTCAAGTTTTTGTGTCAATATTTATTGTCAACCATGTTGATTTGCAGTACTTTAGTCATTCTGAGTAAGTTCAACTTTTTAGTTACTTCTTCTGGATTTTCACACAAGTAAGTAAATAAAAAAATGCATTAAAATAAAATGTGTACCTACTATCTTTCACTTTTGTATTTTAAAAATAAAACCTTAATTTGTTGCTGTGAACCAGCTATATATTTAATGCTGCTCGTAGTATTTCTTGTTACATTCTAGAGTGAACAATTTTATCTGTACCTAGGCATAAACTGTAGAATGAAAATACATGTATGTATACATATACAGTATATTGATTTCGTGGATGACGTTGCAGCATGTGTAAGTTAGTTCAGTGTTTATTTGATGTTAAACTTTAAGAGCAACTGGGCAGTGAAATATCTTTCACAGTTTAACAATAAAAGTTCATCTTTCAATTTATATTGGATATATGTTTATTAAAAGGAAGTTTACTTACTGTAATTGTTGTTAGTACTGATAGATGAATGTGGTGAAAAATTTTTGTTCATGCATTCCTCATGTTTTCTCATCAATGTTTTCAGTTACTACATGAAAGTGTACATTTCATTGGTGGTCTTGTTATTTTTAGAGTATTTCACTTAGATGATGTTACGCATCAATAGACTGTACACCAATTTTATGTTACCAGTAAAACATGCTGCAAGTTTTTGAAATTAGAATCTGTCTTACAGAAAGTTTTTTAGTTTTACAAATCCAATATTCATAACCACAGGATATAGGAGTATTTATAAGACTTTTGATGCATAACACTGCATAATTATTGTTAATTTTAAAACCTTGAATCAGGAACACTAATAGTGATCTTGTGGTTTTCTATATGTTTTTGGCAAACAGAGTTCTTCCATTTTCTCAGTTTTTGAATTCTGTCACAGCTCCATCCCCATCTCGTCTCATGTCTCCAGGGATTAGCTTATATTTTTGACTTTATCATATAATCATTCACCTACTTTTCTTCATTTAAAAATAAAATTTTTAATTGTAAGGCTTTGTGTCAGTGAAGTGTGTATGTTGCTTGAACTGTTGTCCAATCCTGGTAGACACCACCGCGAGTGATCAAGCTGGACGAGCATTACTTCCCCTCTGCAGGGGAACCCCTGCCGACATTCGTCCAGGATCTGCCCGCCAGCGAGGAAACTACTGCCATAGTCAAACCCAAGATCCGCTACGTTGACAAAGTTGCAAACAGGTTCGTATGGCTCACAGTAGTGATAACTGGAAGGATTTTGTAGTGTGGGAAATATTTATGTATGTAAGGAAAGGTTGAGTGACTCTGATGTATCATCAAATGACCCAAACTACTTAGTCGTGAATTGTGAAGTTATGAGGGTGAGTTTCTTTTAGGCTGTAGTGAAATGCCAAGAAACAATTTTTTTAAGGAGACCCACAAAGGGGTAAATATGAAGTGTGTAATTTCATGAGATCAGTAGAACCCTTCAAAATATTGAAATAGTTTTTCTCTTCAGAATATTACGTACATAAATGCCCAGAAAGTAATCCAAAATTTTTTTTACACATTAACAAATTATGAAAAAGGAAGTGTATTTTAAATTATTTATTGCTATAGCTATAACCCAGCGAGATATTATCATGATCTTCACTTCAATCAGCTACAGTATTTGTACAAATTTGTAAAATGTGATTCAAGATTTTTTGAAATGGTCGCTAAAAGGGTGGAAAAGACGTAAATTTGTTTTTGTTTATTCTTCAATATTTATAGGAACTAGTTGAGATGTCACGTTTGCTCCAGAATAATGTTTACATGAATATCTGAAAAGTTATACAGTAGAACCCTGTTATAATTTTTATCAAGGGACCATAGAAATTTAAATTTAATAAATGGGGAAACTTGATAACAGGGTACATAATATTATATTGAAAAATATGTCTGTAGACCAAGAGAAAGTAGCTTAATAGACAGGAAAATGTTGTACGTGGGAATGTTATAACAGGGTTCCACGAAGACACGTGACATAGTCCCATACTTGCTGCCTAGCGTTCCTACCGGCGTATACAGTTTGTCACTAAATACAATACTTAGTTCGAATTACAGAATAAAATTGTATAGAAAACACATCCATAACAACTACATATACAGTCTACCTCATTATTCTGAAGTTAAATACATTCAAACATTATATTTTATATAAGAAATCAATGGACTGAATGGACACATTGCAACTGTTGTCATTCACTCTCACTACGTATTCTTGTAAAAGACAAATAAGAATGACGAGGCCCATTGGAAAATAGATTGGTAGTAATTACATCAACTTACAAGTTACAATTTAATATCAAACCTCTGTCCTTGATAAAACTTAGTGTTGGTTTTTTTTGTGCCCCTTATGCTTTCAGAGCATTTAACCATTATTTATTATTGCTTAAAAAAAGGAAAGAATAAAACGTATGTACCCTCCAAGTAACAAACCCACAGTTGCACTCGTATCACTTTTTCAATTACCGTAGGCCAGGTACTTAGACTCAACCAGGCGACTCAAAACAAAACACTCTCAAAATTGTGCTGCAACCATAAACTGATCATTCGTGAAGCACCCTAGGATCCTAGTGTCGATGCTGACGCCAGTCTTGTCAATAAAAGGATAAACAGATTTGCTCCAAATTACGTCCCAAAGTTACGGCCAAAAATCAAAACAATTGTGAAGCCGACGTGATAAATTAAAAAAAGGGGGGGGGGTTAGAATTAGGGATGGGGGAGATGGCAAAATACATCACATTAAAGATGCATATAAATCTTTAAAAAAAATTATAGAACTATCCCATTGTGTTAAGCATGTATTAAACATGTACCAGTAGTTGGTCAAGATGGTTTTGGAATTACAGAATGTGTTAGAATAAAATAAACATGAACAGTATCTGGAAACACATTGCATTAAATGTCTTGAATAGGAAATAGGTGCAGTCTGGTCCAGATTTTAAGAAACATCACTATTGCTTAGAATGACGTTGTAGAATTGATACAAAAGTAGTGTCAGGTGCCTTTTCTTAGTTACATCAATTTTAAACTGTTACTCCTGCTGAATCGTTTCATTTAAATATACATACGTGTATTGGTAGAAAAAAAGCTTAAGAATTTAATGTACACCCTTGATCATAATGCTCCGACCTCCATTTGATACAAAAGAAATTAAATTTCTTGTAGCGAGGAACTTCAAATAAAATGTTAACAAAACCAATTTTGGGTTTTGTTTTCCTTTCTTTCTCTAAAATGTTAGTTAATGAAATTTCAGTCATCTTCTAAGTAAAAGTATGCTCCAAAACGTTACAGTTTCTTTTTTATTAATTCCAAGAAGAATGTATGTACTGGGCACCGTGCTACTCTTAGCAAGTGTAAAGGCTGTTTTGCAGTAGCATTTTGTTACCGTAAACCGGGGTTTCTTTGACATTGCGGGGTAACTTTGACAACTCATAATTTTGGTTTTTATGTTATTTGTTGACGAAAGTTTCAAGTATTAGCTAAAAGGATAAAAGGAATTTTTTAAAATACTCGGCTCAGATTATCTGTTTATTTACCAGAAAACCCAAAAACTAATATGGTTAAAGTGTCAAAGTAACCCCGGTTTATGGTAGTAAATAATAATTAAAACAGTGGACAAATATTTTTCTAATAAAAGTATACCCCATTCAGTATGCACATAAACTTTAATAGCCAGAACATCTGTATTTAAATATTTGTCACACCAAAGAAGAACATTAAATTTTATTGGAGTGTCGTAAGTTCGTGCTACCACATTTTTACTCCATGTTTACAGGATATTATCCCAAAAAATTAAGAGTTTTAAACTACGTGAAGAATACAGAATTGTGTGTCAACATTAAAATATGCTACCGTTACATGCCTTAAGCATGTGACGATGTACTGTATATTAGCATGCATGTTGCGAAAATGCTGGGAAGGTGTTGTGTGCAGGAATACAAGTTGGAGAAATGCATGCAACCAGCGGGCAAGCTGTTTGGTTGGGTGTGGCTGAGTGCCGTATCTAGTGCACTTGACAAGAAAAGTGTTCTTGCTGTCAAGAGACATGTTTTCCTTTGTTGCTATCTCATATTTCTCCACCTACGACCATAACCTTGCATAACATGTACCAAGTTACCTTGCCTCAGTTCCTGCATGCTTAGCTGCACTGAACCATTGTAGGTTGTCAAGTCAAGACAGATACTGTAGTACATTTGTGTAAAAAAAAAAATTTATTTACTGAACATGTGAACTTCTTAAAACATTGAAATTACATGTTTTGTCATATCCTATAATCTTTTTATAGTTTATTGAGCAACAAATTTTATTAGTTTTGGTTTCACTGAAATTCTGAATGCAATCCAAAATTCAAAAAACTGTCGAGTGATGGATAAATTAGGTACTCCAAACTTTTTCACCTCCAGTCTAGGAGGTATAGAAAGGGTAAGCATGAAAAATAAAGCCTACCAAATCAGGGCAGTTCTCAGGCTGGTTAAAACAAAGAAGGGGAAAACGTAGTGTCTATGTGGACATGAAGATTGCTTACTAGTGTTACTAAACAAGGTCAGATAATCCAATCCCCAACAACTCACAAGATAGGGCTATGTCAAGAAAAATATACAGAAAGACATTTCCTAATAAAAAATTTCTATGAACAGAAATTAAATTATTAAAAGAAAGTTAGAGAGAACCATATATGGGAAAAAAAGAGGGATTAATTTTAACAATTTTATACTATCAATAGCATAAAATTGAACACTATGCTGTTTTCATTTTGCATTTTTACATGTTTATGCTTTATTATGTGTGCATCGCTAACAAGAAGTATCAGCCTGTAAGTACCTGAACCCTCTACTTATTTACAGTAATTGGTTAACCTAGCAGCCAAAGCCTTCTTCACATACATTAATTATATCCATGTATACGTACTTTTATTTCATTTTTATGTTGGAGGTGATTACATATGGATGCAATCTGCTCGGTAAGAGTTTTGTGGTGCTTGTTTTCAACATATTAAATGAGAACAAGTTGATGGTAAATACATAGATTTATCAGGTATCATCTTATTTAGAAGCCAGTGTTATATAAACATGTAAATTATGTCAGAAATGAAGCTGTCCAAAAAACTGTAGGACTGTAATATAGTAAATATAGCACAAAATCGTGGTGGCGAGATGAAAGAATAACAGTCGATGAAGGTAGAAAAGAGGAGGGTTAGGGGTAGTGGAGCTCGGCAGATAGCTAAAGCCAGCTGTACATGAGTGTGAAGCTTGCTGCAAGTGAGCTAACCACGATCATGTTTCTGCTCATAAAAATCACAATGTTTGTGAAAATTTTTTCCAATATTTCAATGGATTCTTGACCACATGTCGTTAATAAATATTTTTGTCACTATTGTCTATTAGTGTGTTCTCTATTACGAGCTGGCATCAATAGCGTAGTTGGTTAGGTGCAGATCTACGCCTCATCTCTATCAAGGAATATTGTATTTAGAGGGATGTTGTTCCTGGTATCTGTTGCCTTGGCATTGATGAGAGCAGAAATTGTACCGGTATGTTGTCTTGAATGTGCAGTTGAACTGTTGGAAACATGTGTTGGTGATACTTAAAAACTGCTACATTATATTGGCTGATATTGAGGGTGTGGCTGGCAGGGAGTCGACACCCCCGGTCTGCGATGGCCTCACCCTCTCTGAGGAGGTGCAGCACCTGAGGCGGCAGATGGCCAAGATGAACCGCCGCCTCATGGCAATGGAGTTGGACAGCCTGCAGCGGCAGCAGCGGGAGAAGATCCTGTATGCCGTCGGTCTCGCCTACCTCTTGATCAAGACCGTCCTGTGGATTGGCCGAGTATAGCCCTGTCCTGCTTCCCACACTCCTGAAGGAGCATTTTATGTAGAAACAGTCTACTCCTTGTAGCACACGCTAAAGAGAAACCTGTGTTGAAAACTTCTTTGCTCATCCCTTTTTTTGTACCTTAATTCCGCCCTTGTTTGCTGTAGCCTGCAGTACTGTTTGCTCTCAAGTTGTGATACATAAATAACATCCTAGCGTTCAACGTTTAAATTGTAAAAAATTTACAAAAATATGTAAAGTTTTGTTTCTGTAATAGGAATTGTAATAGTGTAGTTCTTGTCTTCTATTGAATTTAGTTTGTTCCATCCAACCTAAGCTAACATGTGGTCTGTGCAAATCATAAGTGGTTTTTAATTGCAATAATCTTGCCGTGGAAGTTGCCAGAGTTCATACAATATTTATTTCCTGTAACCTGGGTGCTGCTGCTGTTTTGACGGCTAGCCAAAAAATTATTTTATTGTGTTTGACACACTGGTTTTAGTATTGGTGTATAATTGAAATTTAGTCTTGTATAGAATTTTGTTTCATACATAGTGTAATATTTAGTCGGTCACTAAAATTATCTTGAAATTATATACATACAGTAATTTAATTAATAACTGATTGTTTACAGTGAATTAATTAAGCATGACAACAGCTAAATTATAATTTTTGTATTAAAATCAAAGTTACACCAGAACTATCAGGGTTCCGTGGGGCTTGATAGTTGCATGTAGCAACAGGATGGTACAATGTACGGAAGCCAGTTTTGCTGATTAAGTTGGCTTTCTGGGTGAAGATTAGGTATTGCCAGATAGAATACACTATTTTGTAACTTCAGTTTGCAAGGAGTATATTTTAATGTACAGCAAAAATTCATCACTATGTTTTGTACCAGTGTGAACACATTTGAGATCACTGAAAAATACTGTACATGAAATAAGGATACTTTCTTTAGTGTAAAGTTGCATTGTGACCTTGTTTACTTTATAACTTAACATCTCATTAAAATTTAGGGGACTTGTAGTCATAGGACTTTTACTTTACATTAGAATGTATTCACAAAACAATACTATCCCTTAATTTATAATACTGTACGTGATTCACCCCTGGATAATACATAGATTGTGGAAAATACATAATTTACCCTTTACATAAGATGAATTACAGTGAAAATATATTTACCTTTCATGTCACGTGTATTGAAACATAGCACACTTTACATTAGATTCATTATAAAAACATTATCTGCTCTCTGTAGTTCAGTTACCATCAATCTTTTGTTGTACTTCAGATACATACATTCAAAATGCAACATCCTCCATTTGCATCACATGAGCAAAACATCTTTCATGAAATTTTAAATTTACAGTGAAAAAAAAAATACATCATGTAATAAAATAATTAGAGAAGAAATCATCAAAATGAACTGAGGTACTTTAAGTATGACATTCCTTCGCTCCTCTGTGGTTTACTTTGAAGATTGGGTAGGTGCAGTTGGCAGCACCAGCTCATGTGATCCCAAATGGACATGGCACACCAACATTTGCTGAAGTAGTCTCCATTCAGTTTTCGTCTTGATCTTCTGTCTGGCGCATACTGGCTCATTTACACGAAAATGACACTGCTCTTTCATGTTGGTTAGGTGTGTGTCATGGTGTAAAACATACAGAAAGGTATGCAGTTTTAAATTACCTTGGAAATATACTACAGTCGGTATCAAGGTACCATGGCGCTTGATACATAGTTGCATGTATCTATAGGACAATATGTACACAGTTCGCAGGAGCATATTTGCTTCTCTTTGCCTTAGGGAGGAGACCTGTTCTGGGAAGCATGCTTCTGTGCATTGTTTCTAATGCTATTGATATGTGTATCTATCAAACTTCACTGTTCCCTGCAAGTACTAGTGCAGCGTCAATTTTGATAACTTAATTAGTTGCGTAGCTGCATTTGTCATTCATTTTTCTTTGTAGTATCTAATTGGATTCAGTGCAAATTCTAAGTTCTATGTGAGTTACCCTGACTGCAGTTTTGTACATGTCCTAGTTTTCCTTTTAAGTTTTCATGTGTATTCCTAAAACATTTATGGTACCTATTTATAGTTTGTAAACAGCGTAAAATATATAACCCATCTACATTAGCAAAAAAAGTTATGCGCACTAGTGTTCAGTGTTTTGTAAAGAATGAGCTCGGGGTTGGTTTCGTATTTGTGTTCTACAGTAAGTTACGTGTATGTCAGCATTGCCTGATACAGACATTAAGTGCATGCTCACTTTCAGCTTAGTTTTGTCACATGTGTAGGAATACAAATTGCCTTGAAAGTTTATGTTGGTGTTTAGCTTGTTTGCATACCTTGGCTAGAGAAGGAATTTTATAAGTTGTATTTTCCTATTTAATTTTGTGACACGAAGTTATGTAACACCTGTAGTACAGTGTTTGACTTTGCAAAGCCTGTCAAGACAAGGTTTTGTCCCAAAGTGTAAAATGTTTCATTCATGTTTATGTGATTTTAATGTATAAAAGTGCGAGGAAGGTGTTGCAAAGTTGTATAAAGTTTTGGCACTATGCCAAAAATTCTTTGTTATGTTTAGAAAGTAAGAAATATGCTAAATAAGATAAAAGTTGAAACTGTTAGTGCAGCCTAGAATTTGGGGCTACGAAATTAAATAGCTATCAGATGCTTAACTGGATGTATTGCAAACTACTCTGAGGAGGAAAACAGTTGTTAATTTCGCTTCTATTGACAGTCTCATTTTACTATTACAGTAAATGCTAATACATGCTAGTTAGCAAAGAGAATAGGATTAAAAAGCCACTAAACAGAAATGTACAAGCACTTGACTATAATATGTGTATGGTACTTTCAGGTGATCTTACATAAACACAGATTTTTCCCCATGGTAGCACCTCTGTGACTGGCCTTGTATGGCTTGCTGGACAGTATAGCATGCCACCATATGTTGTTTAAGGAAGTTGGCTCAATCAGTGAAACAGTGCGAAAAGTCATCATTTTATACGTTCTTATTTGCAAGTACAATTCTGTAAATTCTTGTGCATTTGTCTGAATTTATTGTAAAGTTGTGTAACATGTTTAAAGTTAAAGATTTTGTGGAAGAGTTAAGGAGGATTGATCCCTGTCAGATTGGTTTTACGGTTTTTCTTATAAATCTGGGAATAGACACATTGTTTTACTTTTTTCACGCTGACAAGGCATAGTTTATTGTTTCGTTCACTTTTTGGAATCCATATGGCATTGTTTATGTTAATGTTGCTGCCTCTGTAGTCGCTCCCATAAATAAAGCAATTTTTCCTCTTGCAGAATAATGAACACATTATTGTTTCAGAAGTTAAAGAAAATCGATTAAAAGTTTGTATCTATGCCTTGTGACCTAAATTTTGATATAACGACTGGAACAGAAGTTATCGAGAAGAAACAGATAAATCAAAGGTGGTAGGGATCAATACCCCTTAAGAGTTTAGCAGTAGAGGAGGATGGTAAAGATTTACCTAAATTGTTAAAAGTACGAGGTCTGTTTAACTGAGGTTTCGTTGATGAACAAAGTAATTTAACCTAGAATTGGAATAAAAACTTCTTTACAGTTACGGCACCCTAAAACTGCAGTTAAGAATGTTCATACTTATCTACTTCCGCCTAGATCGAGATTATAGAGAGCTTGACTTTTCTATGGTATGGAAAGAAAATAAATAACAAACCCCTGCTTATGGTTTAGGACACATGGGCTTCAAGATAATTACCCTATTTACCTGTGTAATACAGTAACTATGTATTTAAAAAAATCCAAAAATGGGTTATTGACTGATCACATGCTGTGATTAAGTTTTGATATGTGTTTCACAAACACTATTTGTTGATTGGTGGAAGTATGAGATTGTAGACTACTAATATTTGAAATTTGATAGTTTTCCTGAATTTTCAGTTTTGGGGAAAACCTTTAAAAATAAGGACCATTTCGTAAAGGGAGTAATTAAGGTTATTTTGAAATTCAGCATTTTTCTGGCATTCTGTAAATATGATACACTGTACTGTACAAAATGTTATGTGTGTTTTAGTATGTCTGTCTTAAGTGACCAACTGTAGTGTCTAAATTATATTTTCGAGCATTTAAACTAAAATGAATTAAAAGTACAGCATAATAAATTCAATAAGAGTCCTATATGTACACAACTAGTAAGGATACTTAATGGTTTGTAATATTTTAATGCACAAAATAAAAAAAATATTGTTTCTCTTATAACTGATGTCATAAAAATTCAGTTAATAGTGTAGAATATTAAGTGTGACATTTGCTGGTATACTTTGCAGCAGCACTGCATGTTATTGTATTGCAATGTTTCATAAAAACAATTATTGCATGCAGTTGAATTGGTATGTAGAAAAAATTTAGTTTTTCTCCCCCATCCCTTCCCTTTAATTCATAGAATTTTTTATTTTAGTTTAATAGTTACAGTAGTATTTCTCATTACAGAAGTCTAATGTAATGGAGGAAAATTCATAATGTTAACACTTTCATTTATTTATTGTATAAAATAGTATGAGATTGAAATCAAAATTGGAATTACTTTAGTAGAAACACGAATAGAGTAAAAATGTTTTGAATAGTAACTAGTGCCCATTATAATTTTTTTACTATAATCTAGTTGTAAATATTCATTAAATTATAAATTTAAATCATTACCAAAGAAAAATAGAATGCAAACAATATCTACTGTAAACTTACATTGATACTGCTTTTGTGATTTTCATTTAAACAAGTTAAATTCACCATTGCTGCTAATGTAATAAAAGTGTAGAGTAAAAGTACATGTTGAGGTGGAATTTGTGTGATATGGTATTTTATTTGTGTTCTGTTCTCTTTGTATTTTTTTATATATGTACTTGTTACACACACACACACACTTGCAGTGTCCGATGTTAATCAATTTGTATTTGTAAATTTTTATCAAACTGAAATCCTTTGTAAATAACACTGCCTTGATGTGGTATGATTTTTTTTTATTGATAAACCATTTGCTGCCGAACCATGTATTGTCTTTACTGAACTCTCTCCCCATCAAAATAACTACCACATTGTGAGAAAATTCAGAAGTGTGTTTGTGCCATGAACTGGATTTTGTCTCGGGCTCGTTATTGTGTGCCAAGTGGCAGTATATAGTACCTGAATTTAATGTGTTCTTGAGCTACAGTAAAACTTCTTGTAATATCCCATTTATTAAAAACATCTGTACTTCAGCAACCCATTTTTGCCGAACCGTAAAAAAATTATAGTATAAAATTTGAACAAATTTTGGGGAATCTACCTATGTTGTGCTGTTTTTCTCTTGGCGAGTACTGCACTACATAGTGTTACGTAATTTCTACCTCACTACCACCCTCCACTATCAACGGTTCACTCTTCATTATACATAATTCATTATGTTAGGATATGTACAGGTTTCTCCTTGTGTTATTTGAACTTTGATTCATGCGTTACAGCTCTGTTTTGGCCACAATATATGGACGACTTATTCCACTCAAGTTATTCACAATGGCACAATTAGAACATAATTTCAGGAGGGGCACAAATCTTCCAGTTTCTACACGACCATGCTTTATACAGCCTAATATTAAGCATACATTTCTTGCATGTAGTACAGTGTTATTTTCTTGATATTCCAGTCAGCTTCATAACCATTTGAAGTCTTTCAGTTAATTTGCAAAGAAATCTCAATATTCAAAGTTGAACACTGACCTTTACATACCGTATTTCACCGCAAAATCATCACATATTTTTTGCCAAATTGGATGCAAAAAAAATTGAAGGTGCGACCATTATTCGAGGAAAATTCCTGTGGTAAAAAAATTTTTTAAACCAACATTTTTCATCACTAACCTTATTTATATTAAAGTAACTCAATATTTTTGACAGAACTATTGACGTATTAACTCTGACACAATGACTAAATTTCTATAACTTACTAGACGTTGGAGGTTAGGTTAGTTTCGTAATTAAATATGCACACTTGGTGGGAACAGATTTCGTGATTAGCAGTATTTACCGGTAAATATGCACTTTTAGTCAATAGAAAACCTATCAATCCAAGTTCCGTTTCACTTGAAGTTTTTGTTTTCGGCTTATGCGAGTCCGCTACCGTTTACTACCGTTGCAGGTGTTTACAAACTCTGTTTTTATTTTGCGATGTCATACAGTATTTATTTTAAATTCACGTGTCGTCAGAACATTGAGAACTCAGAACAATTCTAACTTAGAGCTTATGAACACATTACTTGACATTACAATATTACAATAAAAGACTATTAGATTTTGCATCCAGACGCGATTTTCTGTTACTGTACTGCTTCGCCAGGACCAATAGCGGTTTTACATTTATAGAGAGAGTGGGTTTTATAGGCGATTTCTTGTTCAGAAAAATTATAACGTTACATCATGTAACCAAATGACTTTCTTAGGAGATTATTAAGCTTAAAACAACATGGAACTCGTATTGAAACAATTACTACTGACTTACAACTAGCAGTTTAATCATCTATAGGCAATGGCTTAAAGTAGGGTGGCTGGGCAACACACTGGGGCCTTTGAAATTAATAAAGGCATCATCATTGTCCTACACATAACTGACACTAGGCTGACCAGCTCTTGGTTCTGAAGTGTCAGTAACACTGGCTAGCATCATTTATGCAAACAATGAAACATTAACAGGGACTCTGAGCAAAACCCGAGAAACACAACTGACTTATCGAAAAAGTATACCCCAAGCGCAGGCTGGTCGCTTCACAGGTGCTTCGCAGTGCAGCAATCACTGCCCTGTGTACTTATTTTTATCAAAAATGTCTTAACACATAACCACCAATATTATGAATGGTGCTATCAAACTGTCTACATTGTACGTACTTCATGAACTGAAACTTTTGGATAAAAAGCCACAGTGAAGATCACAAAAAAACCAGAAACACTTGTTTAACGCAGGGTGAAACAGCTCTCATTCCGCTCCAGAAAATTTTTTTAAGCATCATTTTCCTGGATAAGACGATGTTCATTTCCTGAATTGTTTGTATTACTGTACATGTTGTGTACCTAATACTTGCTGTGTTTGTTCCGTTTATACTACTGTGGGGCTTTTTCTGCAACAGTTGCTTGCAGTGGTGCTTTTAAAAAAAATTTCAGTTTACAATACTAACCCATAGCAGGAATCATTCCGAAATCTGTCTGGCACAGACCTGGTATGAATTTATCTACTGTACCGTTCTCGCAGGTGACTTTTCACAAAAATATTTTCCCCCAGAGAAAAGAAATGTGTGATAAATTTAAAAGCATTACTGTCGACATGAAAATAACGTACATTAATATGTACTTACAAATGACCCACGTAGAAAATAAAAATTTGTGTATAAGTGTCCCAAGTTGCCTCTGCTTGCGGTGTAAGGAATCTGGAAAAGGAAATTTAATTTTTGGCTCCGTACTACAACTACTTTGCTTTTCTATGAAACTTGCACTGTAATGGAATCCTTTCAATAGTTCTCAATATTAAATGCCCTGTCAACAGCAGACCGGTTCAAAATACCTATCTAAAGTCAACAAATGTCTGAATGAAAGGATAGCATTCTACAACTGCTAAAATTGGGAATAACGAAATCCCACTTGAAACCCAGTCTGTACTTGTTCCGAAAACATGGATATAGTTTGCAGTACATGTCAACCGCAAGGGTGGCCAGGAAGAAGTCTGTTAAGATGCAAAGAAAATTAATCCCCCCCACTTTAATGCTCCGAAAATACAGTGCTAACACCAGAAAACAAAAACAATGTTAGTAATGTATTGCATCCAGTAAAACTGTCGTCTGCAACATGGCTGTTTTAGCCATGTACTGTACTGCTAGCACTTTGTCTTTAAGAGTGCATGGTAGATAAATAAACACTGAAAACATAAACTGATTTCTACACTTTTTTCGAAGCCAACTTTAAGTAGATATTCGTCCAAAATTACTAATTCGTTACGCATGCTCTCTTGCGCTGCAGTTAAATGCACGAGGTTCCGGCGTCAGAGATCGTGACTTAGAAGTTCCTAAAACTGAAAACTACCGAATTTCGTTTAAAACACTGACCAAAACTATTGTCTAGGATTGCTATTAGTTTTCGCAAGTTGGCTTCAAGAAACCTACAGTTATAGATTAATGCTTTTAGCGTTGAATTACAGTGCATCCCTGCTAAGAAGTTTTTCAGGGGAGTGCAGAAAAAAAACGTCTTACAGGGGAAATACAAAACCATTCATCAGGATGGAAAATTTGATTCAGAATCGTGTTTGGGAGCTCCCATTACCTAACCATCAATGGCAGTCATGTTTTAATATTCAGAATAATGTATGTTAAGAAAGAAAATAAGCCTACAAAAATATATAAATGTTAATATAAAACCCAAAAGGATAATAATTTTTATGAAGACGAAACCATATTATACCCCATCAATATGTTGTTCAATGTTATTCTGCAAACCACCATATTATTGTTTTTCACTAAACCATCATACTGTTTCGTCAGATGTTACATACTCGTTAAATTTGTTGGTAAAGTTGAGCTTCTGTTGCAAAAGTGTCGAAGCTTCAGCACACACAGAGCTGCTTTTTGCTGATTCATCACTGTCATCCACAGAATCGCCAAACCCTGCTTTTTGGAAGCAATTTGCAATGGTGCTTGTCTCAATTGCCTCCCATGATGCAGAAATAAAATGCATTGCTTCGAGAACACATTTATCTTTTTTTTTATTAAATACATTCTTCATCCTGGTTATTATTCTTCCAGAATAACCTTGTGAGTATTTGAGAAATTTGGCGGGAACAAGGAAAATAAATAATACTTCCAGGACTGGCATACTTTTCGGCGAACTTCTTACAGGGGAAATGAGTGAAAGCAACTGTTAAATTTCAACTTTATAAATGGGTTGTAATTGCATGTAAGTATATGCTATATTCAAGGGACTGCAAAATGTGAACTTCTTAGGCAGGAAAACTTCTTAGAGGGGAACTTTTTAGGCAGGATGCACTGTATGTACCACGCCCTCTTAAGAACCTAAGGCTTCAAAGTGGTTAAAAACATGAGCGGTACATGAATAAAGTACCATATTTACCTGCAAATGGGTTGCCCTCACAAGATTCATATCTTTGATTTCAGCATCAAAATCAGAATTTTTTTTCCATAACGGTTTTTCTCACGCAGGGTTACGCCTTACATAGTAGAGGCTGAATTTTTAAGAGGTTATTCTCAAGAACTATAAACAATTCTGAACATGTTAAAAAGGAAAAGCATAAATTGGTTAAAAATGTAGAAGTAGTGGTTTCAAGTGACAGTTCTACCCCAACACCTATGCCAAGTTGACCTACTCCCTTTTCCCACAAGTAGATGACTACTGTATTTCGTGGTGTAGACCTACCCTGAGGCAAACTTAACTTTGACCTGAACAATTACAAAATTATTTGCGTGTTCAATGTGCCATGTGAATCAGTATTTCTTTTTCTGCCATGCAGAACATAAAATATGTTAAGATTAACCTGAAATCTGAAGTTCAGTACTGTTTTTTCTTGTTTGGCATATTCCGCAAGCCTCTCAATTTATCTTCGCAACATATACATAGCTGCCAACCCATCAGATTGAAAAATAGTACAATCACTCAAAAATATTTTCATACGTAAATTGGGCGCTGCAAAAAAAAAAAAAATACCATTCCATTTTTACACATCTAATTTTCACGCAAAATAAACACTGCAAAAATACACTAAAAACATTACCCATAGAATAATTTGTATTGGGAAACATACCTTTTTAAAATTATTCTGTAGCTGTAATAGGACAATGGCGGGAAAGGCCGCTAGGCTACTAATTACAAATAAAACAGAAAGAGTTGTGCACAAGTACTCACAAGATGATACTTGCAGATAGAAACACACACACATAGGAAATCCCCCTGGTTGTCCCATACCACGAAGGTCTGCACAGACTCAAAACAATACTGAACTGTGGGCACAAAATCCTGACCTCCTCATCACTCACCCAAAACTTGCTCACTAAACCACCAAGGCTGGTATTCAAACGTCCCCCCAACCTCCGTAACAAACTGGTCCGCACCAAACTACCAGCCATTATCACATCAGATGATAGAACCACCCCCAGGGGTTCTCACCCTTGTAATAAACCACGCTGTGGCTCCTGTGCTATACATCAACCTTCCACATCATTCAATAGCAGACAGACTAATCAAACCTACTCCATACCAGGAAGCTACAACTGTGCAACTGAAAACCTCATCTACCAGCTACAGTGCACTCACTGCAATGCAGAGTATATCGGCCTAACCACCAACACTCTCAGACAAAGGATGAATGGCCACAGAGCTGACACCAAAAAAGCCATAG